>WEIU01015168.1:0-14897 GCA_013389925.1 Aegithalos caudatus
AATGATTGAATATGTTTGAGTTAAATTTATAGCATAAATGTAAGGTGATTTGACAAAGCAAAATAAATTGTGAAAATTACAATTATCATTACATTACTTTATGTTCTCCTGGGACAAAGAAGAAATGTTGAATAAAGAATGTCTCCTTTGCAAAGAAATTATTTTGAAATTAAACAAAGCAACATTTTTAATATTTTTCTTATTCAGTGTTTCAATGTGTATAAAAATCTTTCATAATAAAGCCACCTATCTTGNATTAAAGTCTAAAACTACATTTTCATCCAGACTTATCCCATCTTTGTCCATTTAGATTGTTCATATGAAATTGAAGGAATTCTAGAGTGAATGGGACAGACTACTGTGCTAACAAATATTTCTGCCTTTGCCAGCCAAAATTTTCTGAGAAGAAGATTCCTCAAGTCATGGATAATCAAAATCCATTTCTGAGAGTTTTGAGTTTAGTGAGAATTTTAAACACAAAAATAAAAACTGAGACAATGTAAGTAAACTTCATAATTAACTGGAAACATATTGTAGGTTTTGCAGAGACAAAGTACAAAGATAGCCTGCTTGATAAACAAATTTATGGAACTCTTGAAGAAGGCTTCAGATTTCAGAACTGTAGGTTGAAAACAAAATGTAGAATGTTTAAATAAGCAAATTGCATTGATTGAATAGTTATGTTAAAACAGTTGCTTTTATTACGAGAAAAAAATAATAGAACTGTGGAGCTGATTTATATTTGTAGTGATAATTCAACAAGATTAATATTTTATTTCAGAAGAGAGCTCTGAGAAGCATAATTGGTTAAAGTACTTTTGACGCAGATATCGTAATGTGACTAGAAACAAAATTATTTTTTTAAAGTACTCGTGTCTAGAATACTTGTATCATAGTGTAAAATTTTTCTCACTTCATGTTTTCTGTCATAGGCCCAAGAACATTTCTCAATTTTATAGTTACAGAGATTTCCTGGATAATAGTTCCAATAGAAGAGAGACGAGTCTAAAAGAGTTCCCCAGTGCATCTCAGGAAAATGAAGATCATAACTGTTTTGGGATGAGTGATCATATTAAAACCCTGAGGCTGTTCAGATTAGAACATTTGAAAATAGAGTAATTATTCAAGATGACTAGCTGGTATTGTGTTCTTTTTCTTATTTTTCACTTACATTTTTTTTCTATGCTTGATTTCAGCTCAAGATTGATATCTCAGTTGAGGTATGTGTACGGGGGCAAAGTATTTAAAATCACATTTTGGTTAATGGAAATTTAGTCAATAAAGAAATTGGAGAAACTCAGATGACATGTTGGGAGCACCTTGGTTGTATTCCTTCAACTTTAATATTTTCATTGTAAGGAGAATTTGCTTTGACTAAAATCTTTTCAATTAGCATGGCTAGAGCAGTCTAAATATCTTATATAGTCTCCTGAATTAAACCTTTTGGTGTAATTTCATCAAAAATCAACTCTGTGAGCTCCAAGACCCTGGAGCATGAAAAATAAATTGCAGTTTGCAGATACAGTTGGGACATTTGTTGCTCTTTTTGAAACAATGTTAATGTAATTAACATGTGGTGTCCATGATTGCATTATTGCAATTATGGCACAGTTCTAATTTACTGCAATTAGCTGTGCTGACCAAAATCAGGATTCAGTAATCTAAATATAAATTTTTTAAAAATATTTGAGACACTCTACTGTTCCTTTTATATCTCTAGTTGCTACAAAATAGTGTAGTTTCTCTAAAAAGGTCTTATGCCGTATTTACCTATTCCAGAACTCTAGTGCCAATGTGTCCCATTACAATCTAATCAATATACATTTCATCAAGGGGATGAAGGTCCCTTTATTTCATTTTGGATTCTGAAAAAAATTTGCATCTATTATCTGAATCATAGATGATTATTTAAATCCAGAATTTGAAAATAAGATATAAGGAAAATATTCTGCATCTCTTCATGTAATTTGTCCTAATGAGAAGAAGACATGACGTTGATTTGTCAGTGGCCAATCCATTAGTTTGAAGACCTATGTAGCTTGACCTACCAAGTGGTATTATGTAAATAGAAGATATAAAATAGCTTAAAGTTGTATATAGTTTTGTGGGGAAAAAAAATGTAATGATAATATAAAAAAATTATAATCTTCTTACGAGGACATCTTATTACACAGTTTTCCACTAAAGCCACTTCCAAATGTGCCTCATTATGTGGTTCACTAATGTCATTTCAGACCCTCAAAAATGTTAGGAACTTAAACACTTAGTTCACTTAAAAACTGAGTTCATATGAGTTTTGAACTCAAGAGAAAGAGGTTCCTCACAGCTTGAGATCATTAATTTGCAAGCTATTTGTCAGTTGCCTGGTAAGCAGATGGAAAGTACTCATCAGGGCACAATTTAAATGTGAAACAAATTAAAAAGAAAGAAAATTTAAAATTATGCCACCAAGCTGGGAGGACATCCAAATACTTCTAATGATGAGAATTGAATAGATCTGAAGCTGATTAAAAAAAAAAAAATAAATAAATCACTTTTTTAAAAAATCTACCTTCTATCTTCATTTTGTGAGCTTTTCCATAAAAAATTCTAGCTCATGACTTAGATCTGGACAGAAAAAAGGCCTTCAGACATGAAAAATAGCTTCAAGGTATAATTTTTTAAGAAACAATACATAGACTAACATTTTTTCTTACTTTGGTGACTTTTTAAGCTTGATACTTTAAAACTGAATCAAAAGCATAGTTTATAACATGCTCTCTACATTGGACAAAGTATAAACTAGCTTTATAAAATTGTTTTAAGCATATGTGACTCTGAAACTACTGTAAAAGCAGTTCTCAACTATTTTTCTGAATTGTTCTGATTTGAAATACAAACCAGTATCATAATCCAATACTCATGTGTGAACTGAATTATATTAAAATCGTGAGCATTAATTCTTCCAATCTCCAAGATTTTTTCATTGACATTTGATACCCCTCAGGACTGATACATAGAAGCTGAAGTATTTCTGGTAGTCATTTTTATTCGTCAGCTTCTGTTTGCAGTTTGTTGTCTCAGATAATAGTAGGAGAGGGTATCATGAAATATTGGAATACATATTAAAAATGCTATATGTAAGGAGTTATCTTTTCTATTTTGTGGTGTAATATGTAAGATTATTTATATTCTGTATATTCCTGTGTATGTAAGTATATGTAGATGTGAAAATGTGTCCATCTCTATGTGTTTAGATGGATAATTCATACAGTCCTGAGGGTGGATTCAGTTCTTCTATTATTTGTCCTGCAATGTATCTTTTTTAAGCAAAATATATATGCGTATATTAGACACAACTTCCATTCTGCTTTATCTCCTCAATTAAAATTTTTCTTCATGTGATTTAAAGGAAAAAAAATGTGTGATTTAAAGGAAAAAAAATTTAATGATAAAATAAAGTCCTTTCATTCTTCTTGTTACATATTGTTTTGTTTTTCAAATCTGCATTACTGTTCATAACAAAACATCTGTTTGAACTGTAAAACAATGGCAATTTTTCATTTCAGTACGTTATTAAGATATTACAGCTGAATTTAGTCACTCATCACAAGTAAAAATGTAATTCTTATTAAAGTCAAGATCGGCTTTGGGATTTAATCTCTCTTGATTGGTTGGAACTTTTACAAAGTTTATATGTGTGATGAAATTAGATCTAATTTATCCAGTTTGATGTATCTCCCCAGTCACATTTACAAAGATGGAAATATGTTAAATGAGTTACATAGATGAAGAAAAAAGATGTCCCTTAAGAAATTCCCCTTGATGTATATAATTAAGTGTCTTGTTAGAGACAACTCTAGTGATTTTCTTCTGCTAAAACAATATTTTCTCCTAATTTATTCTAATTAAGCCGACTGTCATGAGGTCACTTATTTGGCTGTTCATCATTCTTTGAAGATCTTTCTATGAACCAAACACAAAGTGGCACAATTATTCCTGTCAAAGCCAAGGCTTTCTACTACAACATAAATGTATTGAAACTCTTCTTTTCTATTTCCATTATTTCAGCAGAAAAATCACTGAGCTAGTCATATCAAGTGCTGACTAATTTAGATAGTGAACTGTATGGCACAGACTGCAGGGGAGGAAATGAATATCCTGCGTATGGCACGGGAAAGCGTCAGTAACAAAACAGAAGAAATTGTTGCACAAAACACTGCTTCCCAGGATGACCCCTTTTCCCCGGGGTACTCTCTCATCTGGCTCCATTCCTCAGCCCCAGATCCACAAAAGGAGATACTTTTTCAGGCAGTGATTGTGGGAAGGGGACAACCAAATTTCCAGAGCTGAAGCTGCAGCAGGGGAGGCAGCAGTCGCTGGCCCCATGTGGGAAATATTGAAGGTTAGAAGGCTTTCAGAAAGCTGTGAAAGCAGGTCCCAGAAACAGAAAGAGCAGAAGAACTTGGAATTTGCTGCAACTGCAAAACTTGAAAGTAGGAGAAGGTACAATTATATAATGAGCAAGGACATGAAACAATAGTTTGAGGTTTTAGGCTTGGCTAGAATAGACCTTACGACTGCAGAAAAATACACTTAGCAAGATAGTAGGAAGTTTTAAACATAATAATAGAATATTGTGTATTGTTGATAGAAAGCATACAAGCAAGATTGTTTGAAGCAGGTGGATATGTGCTTTCAGTGATTGGCTAGAACAATTGTCTGTAAGCTTTAACAATATGCTGTTGGCTAGAAAACTTTTAAAATACCCTGTAACAAAGAAATCTTCAGCTGCTGCTGGCAGACATGAGGTGTTGGCATCTTTCAATTGTCTCAAATGCTGTTAAGAGGCTGATGTCACAATAAAGGCTTGCTTGAGGAATTTCTCTCACTGCCCTGTCCAGTCCTGTTTGAGCACAAACCTTCAACACAGTCCTGGGGCAGTGGTTAAACCTGTGACACCCAACCCAGGCCATGGCCAGGTTAAGCCACCTCCCCAAGGGGTCAGCACCAGGACCAGGCCATCCCTCTGATAAAGACAGAATAATTTTTACCGGACTACAAATGATGTGTTGCAGATATCCCTGAAGACCTCAGGATACAAATTATGTGCAGTTGAAGGCAGAAACTTAAATTTAGGGTTATTGCAGTTAGATAGACTGATTTCCTGTAAAACATTGGCTTAACTTGCAACTAAAGTGAAGAGCTAGCAAAAGAGAAAAAGAAAAATCAATTTAACAAACCCTACATTTTGTTGCCTGAGATTTTTAAGATTGAGAATCCTCAGTCTAGTTAGTTGTATTGTTACTAATTGAGATTGTTTTCCTGTATATATATAATTTTCAGATGGAATAGTCAATGTGAGAAAAAATAAAATATACTTAATGAACAGATGTGGAAAAACTGAAAATCATTGTTGAAACTGTACAATGTTGACTATGTATGGGTAGGTCTATGTATATGTATAGGTTTGGGTTTTTTTAATTCAGCATTAGCATCCTTGTTTTTGTTATGTGTGAAATTGTCCAAAGAAATATTGGATGTCTCCATTGCGAATAAAAAATTATCCTCTACATTGAAATTAAGGTGGCATTGATATATAATAGCAGAAGAGCAGACTAAATTTTTAAAATATCAAATATTTTGTTTTTAGGTTTTGAAACAAAAAAGCTGGTGATTTATCTATATCCTGATTGAAAAAGCAAAAACATCAGTAGTTTCCTAGAGTCCTTCTTGCTAATCTAATCATATTGTTCAAATATTTTTGGATAGTGAGACATCCAAATAGATTACACAATTGTTCAAGGATTATTTGTTAGCAGATTTTTCATGATGAATCAGACCAAGGTTTGTCATGCTCATATATTGACTCCTAGAGTGTTCAAAGCTACATATGTGTAGAACAGTATTGGAAAAGAGCCAGCCTTACTTCTTGGAGTTTAATTCAATCTTCAATTATCTGCAGATCACGGAGTTTCTGAGCCAGATGTATTTTCTCTGTGCTCATGGTCACAAAACAGATGTCTTTTCTATGAAATTCTCTGCCACCCCTGGAGCCCATACATGCATTCTGTAACACTGAATTCTACAACTTATCTAGAAATTATGAGACAATTCCTCTGCCTTTGTTTTTTGGTTCTTCAGTGTCAATAGGGTTAGGTAAGATTGCCAATCCCTCCATTCTAAAGACTCTAGATTAATTTGATGTCTCTTTTATTGATTAAAAGGTATTAAATAAGGTATTAAATATGAGTCTTTCCCTGATTTGTACTAATACTAGTTAGTGCCACTGATCAATCAAAGCTTGAAAAAATCATTACAATAAAAAATAAAAGATCTGAAATCAAGGGGAAACAGAGGACAAATGAACTTTTAGTTAAAGGAAGTCTAGACTTGCAAACATTTATTCACACAAAAAACATTTCAACTGTAATAGATTTGATTATATGAATTTTACATCATGAACCAAGTCTTTGCTCTGATTGACAGAGGACTTGGAATGATCATTCTTAAAAAGGAATACTCAATTTTTAATATATCCTGTATCCATTGTTTTAGGAGATGTGGTAAAGAAGTTATGAAATAATTATTAGTGTCAGCTATGTTTACTAATTTCATTCTTGTGTAAACATATCAAGAAATGCATTTTTTTTTCTGTGTTTATAATTGTTTCCTTCTAGATTGAGTGAAATTTCTTATAAAATAATTTGTGGAGATGTGCTAAAGGACTATTTTTACTTCAAAGCTGTAAATTCATGATCTGTCTCGGGTTGGTGTTTCCTTGTTAATAGGGAAAAATGTTTTCAAAATTTTGTGATGGTTTTTGTTAAAATGTTGTATTTGGAGTTTTGTTTTATTTCTAACTAAAGAGATTAAATTGGTATTTTATTCTGCTTCCAGTACATCTTTTTCAAAAGACATTAAACGTTCAAGGAGATCTGAACTGTCACAAAATCAGTGTTAGAGGCTATAGATGGAGAGACAGCAGTTTTTATAGTGCTTCAAAGCAAAAAAAAAAGGCTATTTTTTTGAAGTCAGTGCATTCCAGACTACAGGCTGCAATTTAGCAGTTCTTTCTAGACAGCTCTGCTGATCTGGGACCTGACCTAATACCCATAAAGGTTACTTGTAGTTTGTCAGTGTAGACATTAGATGAATTCTGTAAGGATCTTTTGCTGTGGAAGAAAGCCTTCAGATTTAAACTGGTCATCTCTGATAAACTGCTAAGCAAATACTGGTTACATTATATAGTAGGTGAAAAGAGAAAGATATGATCAAAGGCAGCTGTAAAGAAAGGCTGGGTAGAAAGATAACTATAGAAAATCATGAAGGTATGCTGTAGGGCATAGGTGAATTGAGTCTATTGATTTTTATATGTTGCACTATAACTTCTGTTCACAGCTAGATGGTGTTTCCCAGTACAGAGTGAGCTATTTGCTGTCACACAGTAGAGTGTAATTTCTTAGTCATTAATGTCTGTCGTATTTTGTTGAGTGAACGGGACACAAGAACCAAGATCATCATTGTTTAAGTTGCACCAAAATGCTCTATGAACTTTCTTAATTAAGCAGCATTCTACCATCATTGGTAAACTGTACTGACTGAGGCTGAGCACCAATGGGTTTAGGAACACACTCTGTGAAATCGTATTTTCACAATTTAATACAGCTTTGCTGAGGCCGCCATCATTTTAATTTAAGCTATAAGATCAAGGTGAAGAAAAGAATATAATCAAAAATAATGATTTCCACTTATTTAATTGAACATTTTGATTTTGCCCACTTTTAAAAATAATTAAGATTATATAATAAAGCTTATGAGTTGATTTCTGCTTTGGGTTAGTCTCTAAGGTGTTTTATTCTTTCCTCAGGTAAAATTTTTTACATCCTCAGGTAACCCATTTATGCATAATTAAAAAAAAAAACAAAAAAAAAACAAACCTGTGTTGATTTTTTGTTTTGTTTTGTTGGGTTGGGGTTGGTTCGGTTTTCTGGTTGCATATATTACATCATTTTTGTTTCAGCATTTTCTGTGGTTACATGGCTTTCATGGTGTGATAGAATAACATCACTATCTCCTATTTTTTATTTACTTACTTTTGAGTAATGAAAAAAATAAGCACTTTGCAAAGGTTTCCAAAGGCTGCCTTTTCAAGAAATGTTGAATAGACAGTAAGTTTATATATTATTGTTATTTTTATGGTATTATATATCTTTCACAACTGAAGAAAATTTTGACATTTTAGTAAGAAATGATAAAATTCAGCAATTAAAGGTGAATCATCAGGAGATGTTGATTCTCTAGAGTATCACAATCTATAGCAATGTGTCACCACCAAATGTAAGTGATGTCTAATGCCATAAAAAGAAGTCTTTATCACACCCACTGTTGCCTCTAATGTACCACAAGGGTATTTATAAGACTGTTCTCCTAACCTTATGTCATTTATATTGAAATATACAATGACTACCACTTCCAAATAAATTCAAATATAATAATTAAGACAAGAGAAAAAGACCCCTGGGGGATTCACTGAAAACCAAAAAAATTACTTACTTTTGTTAAAACAGGAAAAGACTAGTTCAAGTGTAAGATTGTTATTTCCCAAGGAACCAGAAAGAATATATTGTGCAAGAGATGGAATTTCTGCTACTAATATTTTTTAATATGTAGAATTGCATAGGAAAAAGAAAAAGCTTCAAGATTATTTATTTATATAGATATTACATGTAAATGCATAGAGATACTTTTTAATATATATATATAAATTCAGTAAGCATGGTTGCTAGTGACATGGTCTTTGTCAAAAAGAAATTGCTTGAGAGGCTTATGGAGTGGCTATTAGCACTGCACAATAAAACTAAATAAAAAAATACTATGAAGTCTCCTCAGGATTGTGAACATGCTGAAATGATAACTTCCTGGGTAAAAGAATATGCATTTGTTTAGAGGCTTTCCAACATGTTTTCTTTCAAAATAACAACATTTGACCTCTTCACTTACATTAAAAAAAAAAAATCTGTAACAAGGGCAGAGAAAGATGTCTGGACACAGAAGAGTTTTAAAACTAATGATAATGTTTAAACATCTCTCTTTAATATTTGCACTGTGATCCCACTGCTCTTCATTTAGGTTTTTTAAGACCACTTTCTGTGCTACAAATCTTAGGCAGGGTTATATTATTTTTTGAAGAATCAGATACCAAGTAGTTACTGCAGTGCCTAAGCTCAGTATCTAAGCTCTTTGCCACATTTCACAACCATAATTCTGTACATAACTTTTGCTTTATGCTTTAGCCCAATATCTACAGGCATGAGAACTTCCTTATTAGTCTATTCATAAATGAATACTGATATTTATTTGGAATAAAAAAATATTTCAAAATATCATAACACTGATTTTACACTGTGAAAATTTGTAATATGTATATCCTTTTACATGAAATAACTTGCATGTCTTCCCACGTGGGGGTAATGTTTATGCCACGTGTAAGTCCCTTGCCTTGCACTGCCTTGCCTTTCCTTCCCAGCCTTTACCTTCCCTGACCTGCCTTCTCCTGCCCTGTCCCCAAAAAATATCATTTCATAATTAAATAGATGATCATTATGAGTCTGTATATATCAGAAATTTCTCAACTTAATTTTGGCATTTTCTAAATATAATTGTTGATTTCTTAACATTATTTTGTTTTTTCTGTTTTCATTCATATTTTGATTATATGGGTTTATGGGTAATAAAGATTTAATTGTTTTGAATTAAGAGTTTCCAGAGCATTAAAGACAAACAGAAGAGCAGAATAATCCATTTCATATTTTATAAATAAAAAATATTATTTTTAAACGAATTCTTCAATTTAATCAAGAAGGTTTCCTTGAAGCGTCCATACAGAAGTATTTATTTTATGACATTTTAAATTCATAGCTTTTCAGCGGAAAATGAATACCATTCAAATATTTTTGTTCTTATTCACGCCTATTCCCATTTCTGTGTTTTTATCAACCCTACAAGCTTCCTTGTTTTTCACAGCTTCAGTTTTTCCATGGTACAATGAATAGATGTTCCATGAAAATTATGTTAAAATAGAGCATTTTCCATGAATATTCATTGAGCTAATTATTATTCTTGCTTCTTGATTGTGAGAAAACATGGGAAAGTTTCTACATGCAGAAAATAATGTAAAAAAAGTAGGAGTTTGTGTGTTTTAGCTGTAGTTCTCAACATTTAAATTACTATTCAGGATGAACAATTCACAAAAATAGTGCCAGCTATTTTGAAGAGGGCCAGGGCAGGGGAAGAACAAAAACCCCCTAATTATCTATCATTCAAATAAGATTAAAGAATCACAGGAATATTATAAATCTTTAGAAATTAGACGCTAGTTTAGTAATAACATTCTTGAAAGGCTTATGTCTTCCATGTTACATGTGCTACAGTGGCCTTCAAAAATTGCTGAAGTCAGCTAAGCGGCTACAGAAAAAAAGAGTCAGTCAAGAATCAAAATAATTTCTGAAGTGAGCTCTGATCTGCATGAGGAAAAGGCATCTGCTCAGCCTTCCAAGCAGTCTTTCAACACCTTTTCAATTTAGGAAATTTCTATGTACAGGATGGGTCCAACTTCCATTTCCACCTGCTGGGTCACCCAGGCCGTGTCCTTGCTGCCATTCAGGATGGGACTTGTCTGCATGCTAAAATCTCACATGTATTAACTTCCTTTAGAAGGCAAACCAAATATTCTGGCAAGGTGAGTGCTTGCATACAATCCCTTTAGTAAATGATGGGAGGAAAAAGACAGGGATACCGCACACATTGTATAGCATGCTTGCCCTTTCCCTTCAGACCTTCATGTTGTGTAGGACTGAGGTAGTGAAGATGTGAAAGCTCCTTTGTTCCTCTGTCCAACAAAATACCAGACACTTGTAACAGACACTGCACACAAAGAATTAATAACATTGCCTATGTTACCCATATACAATTATGTGCAAAAATATTGGTTTGTTCATGTATTTAGAGCTACTCTGCTTCCTGTATAGATTTTTACTGGCCATGGGTTAAAATAAAACCATCTGGAAAAAAAAATAAAGTGTCTTCATAAGGAGTTGATGAAGAAATTAAATGAAAAAAATCCATTACCTAAAAAAGATCTATGAAGATGATAATTTCAGTGTGAAAAAACCCTTTGCCTCAAGATATAGCAGTGATTAGTAGGCTTTGATACATACATTTTTAAGTGTTTCTGTATAATTTTTGCTGTTGCCAGACTAGTGTTCCTAATAATTTTATCTCTGTAGTAATAGGAGCTTTTCTTAACTAGGTCATCTAATAGAAAGTGGAATTATCTTTTTAAGACAGCTTTTTTGTTATTGTGCTGAGACAAGTATCTGTTTATGATCCCGCAAAATGACATCACACAGACACCATCATCCACTATCCAGTTCCTTAGCTCTATCATAATGTAATACTGGCATAATTTTCTGGCTCCTGGCACGTTATGTATCAATGACATCACACAAATGGAATGCAAAACATTAATGGCTCAGAATGCTTGTGCGGTCGTCTGATGTATTGAATAATCCTTTGTCTGCATCTGAGCTCATCTTCCTTTAGAGCCAATGAAAGAAACAAGTTTTTGAAAAAAATTATTTTAGTTTAGAGTTAGGTTTCTACATTTTTTCAGATGATTTTATCATGAAACTACACTTCCACTGACTGTTCAGAGATGTACAGACTGTTAAGATGACTAAACAATATATGGGCACCAATACAAGAAATTACTACAGTTAGGTGAGGTGCAGCCTATCTAGATCCTCTTTATAGTGAATGAAAAGGCATGACACTTCAAGGGAATGATTCATCTTTTCTCAAAGTGGGTATCCACAATGGGTGAATAGATGAATCATTGAATCATACTTCTGTTTTTCTGCATGGTTTTATTTCATGTTTTTTTTTTCTAAAAATGTCCCTTAAGTGGAAATTATTAAATTAATTTCCCATGTGTCTAAGTAATCATTAGAATTTATTTGAGAAGGGTATACAAACCCCTGTATACAACTATTTTTTTCTCAGCTTTACTGATACAATTGTATTTAAGTATCTTTAAAATATTTTGATTCACACGTAAAAAATATTTACTTATATAATATATTTGGATTTTCTTCATGCATGCAGTTACACCTCTTTCAAAAAGATAGTAAATATTTCTTAATTATGTGTTATCTCTTACTCAATAGTAAACTTAAGCTAGAAAAAGTAACAGTAACATTGATTAAAATTTGAAAAAATGAAACACAAAAATATTTTTAGAATTAAAAAATTGTGTGGACAGTAATATTTAACTTCAAGGATCAGAGGGGACCTTGACCTGTATTCTACTGTGGTCCATTACAACCATTTTTGCCATTATTTATAAAGTTAAATATAATCTTTGTCAAAAATAGTCAGTCAGACTTGTTCTTGTACCCCAGATA
Source organism: Aegithalos caudatus (assembly GCA_013389925.1). Taxonomy (NCBI): domain Eukaryota; kingdom Metazoa; phylum Chordata; class Aves; order Passeriformes; family Aegithalidae; genus Aegithalos; species Aegithalos caudatus. Next base: position 12,444 of record WEIU01015168.1, read on the forward strand.
CCAGAAGTTTCTATTATACTCTGATAAATGGCATAAACATAAAAATAAATATATCTTTTCCTTGTTTTATGAACATTTCATTAGAAGTCTATCCAAGATGAAATTCTGTGAAATATTCAAACTTTACTAAAATAACAATATGTCTTTTACATTAATTATTTTTAAGAATTCATTCAAATACTTCTGATTTTTCCCACAACTGTTCCTCCCCAACAGGAGAAGGAATAAAGCTCATTTCATTTGAGATAGACAACTTTTTTCTACATGTTTTTCTTGTTTCTAACAGCAAAGTGAGGGGGGTCCTTAAAACATATTCCAAAGAATGTCAACTTCCTTTTTTCAAAGTTGTAAGAGTCTCGTAGAGAGTAAAAGACTGTCAAGGTTTACTGAAAGCATGACAGCCAGAATTTGACCAAGAAATATAACCCTTAATCTTGGGGTATAGTATTGACAAAACCTCATGTATTGTGTTGAAAATCTTCCTTCTAGATCCCTAGTAAGTTGATAATTGCCACTGAGTTTTCTCTTTAGAGAAAGTTGTGAGAAATAGATTGCTAAAAATTTATTTGTTCATGATGAGTAAAACAGAAGTGACACAGCTACTACCTCTCAATTTAATGTTTAAAGAAAAGTTAAGCAGGCAAAATTATTAAGGAAAAGATGCAGTCCTTCATTTTCAGCAGCAGAAAGCAATGTAAGTAAGTGATAATAACTGACGTAAGTAAACTGAACATACTTGAAAACATCATTTATTAAAAAGTTACAAGCAAATGCTAGTTATATGTTTTATAGGAAAAATACCATAGAACAGAATTCTAGTCAAGACAATAATATGCAATTATCTCTTTTCTGTTCATATTATGGAGATAAATATAGCAATATTGCTTAAATGACAGTGATAACCATTTTTGAATGCTACGCCCATTATCTTATTTAATTTTCCATAATTGGTTTTTCTACTTTCTTAAAATTTTTGAATACATGTTCATTTCTCTTAATAATGTGATGTCCTGACATGGTAGCACCTGCATAGCCATACATAAATTATAGGTTCAACACATATAATTTGTTCATAAAAGCAAGCTTTAATAGTCTAGAAGGGTTAGAGAATGCAATCATGTCCAGAGAAAAGGCACTTTGGGCTGAAATGCCAAGTCATGTGGCTTCAGAGTCTCAATGAAATTGATAAATCTGGTATAATTTAAGAGCTCTTTCTGAAAACCAAATAGAAGAGAACATAATTGAAAGTTTATCTTACAATCTTTTTCACCCCCACTTAATGCTCATCAAGGGTCCTGAAGGATAAAATTAAATTGATTCTACACTAAAATTCTATGACCCTTTACAAAATTGATGTAATGATACCATACTACTCAGATTTTGGACACCATTAAAAAGGTAACATAATTAAAGTACAAGTTACATACTTACAAGGACAAGTTTTCTAGTCTCTATTTTTAGCCACAGGAAATCTTAATAAAACTATATTCTGAGGAAATGAAATATGATCCTGCAGTTTTACTACAGTAGAAAGTTGGTGGTCATTGTCCAAATTCCCAGTATCTAAATTAGTGAGTCTTTTTACCACAGATATGATGTAAAGCAGAGCTTACATTGTTTTACTTAGAGGTCTAAGAATGTTGCTCTATTGACATGCCAAGAATCCATGAATGTGATTACATGATCAAATTGGTCAAGAACCACATTTGATCATTGTTTCACATAACCACAGAATTTTAGCCATGGTTCATGCAGCAAATGTTTGCAATTTTCTCAGCTGTATAAATGTTCATGTTGAGAGCTAAGGTATTTTACCTATGGGTAGTAATAGACAGATACATAGATGACAAGACAGAACAAAATAAGTGCTTAATGTACCAGGGGTATTCTAGAAAAACCACAATACCAAAAACAGTAGAACACTGAATTGAACATTAATTTGAGAGGGAGAGAAAACAACTACAAAAAATACCCATCATTAACATAAACACAGATTTCAAGGATATGGTTTAATAATTAAACTTGAAGAAATGGACAACACAAAAATAAAATTATGATGTGGTTCAATTAGAAAAGTGATCTCCTCTGGAAACTTCAGGAAAAATGAGATTATTCTAAGGATCTATTTCTACTCTGAAATTAATGGCAAAAGTCCAGCTGAAATCACTGTGAGCAAAAACAAGCCCTAAACAATGAAAGAAAGAGCCTGGCAATATTTCAGGACTCCATCAGTTTTAATGATTCATGCAGTGCCAAGTGTTTGGGTATGTGAGAGTGAAAAATAAACAGTTTCTCTTCCTATGTATTACTACTACAGGTATAGACATATAGGAGAGACTAGAATGCATTCATATGCCTACAGTAAATATTGTTACCATGCAAGGTTTCCTGTTTGTAAAATAGGCTAATTAGGGTAGAAATATACTAAAGTGGAAAAAAACTCAACATTTTGAA
>WEIU01015169.1:0-26896 GCA_013389925.1 Aegithalos caudatus
ATATATTATATATATTTATATTTGGCTTGCAGCAAAATAGGTCATGTTTAGTAAAAAGCACATTCTGAGACAGTGTTGCCATGTCAGTCATTGCACAGATTTCCACCCAAGCTGTAGTTCCCACGCTGCTGTTCACTTGGAACAGGAACTCAGTGAGGGGACAACTGTGCTGCTTGATGTAGATGGTTACCCCTGTATTCACCCCCTGAGGTTTTAGAATCTTCTGCTGGACGGGGAAGAGAAGCAGCCCCACACTCCTGTCACTTTCCAGGCAGAGACATGAAAGGTACAAAACCGTCACTGAAACTCCTTTAACTCTATTATAGTCGTTTTTAGATGATACTGAAAGGCAAGACTGACTCCAGCCCTATGGACCACCAGAAAAATAACATGTTGAAACCTCCCAAGGCACTTTGATATCTTCTGCAGGTTTCAGTGTCCCTTGTCATTCAAGGCTGAGCCTCTGGCTGTGCCCTACAGTGTTGCTCAGGCAGGGAGTGGGTGGCAGAGGTTGTCCCCTTGGACCCACACAGACAGAGCCACATCCCTGCAGCACAGGGAGGAAACGTCTGGAGCCTCCAGGCTGAGATGGTGCATTTCACTGCTGCCACTGCAGATAAGGCATTCATAGCAGTCAACTAGTGAGCCTGTGTATTTAAGGACTCAGTAAATAACTACTCAGGGGTTGGTTTTTTCAAACATACCAATGGTATTTTCATCAAAAGACCCTTTTTACAGAAATAGACGAAGGAGAAAAACAATATTTATTCAGAGTGTGTTTCAGGAAGCGTCACTGGCTGGTGTTTTATGGTAAATGATTACGGTGTTCTGGGACAAACAGACCTAGCAGGCCAGACTTACTCCTGGCCTTGAACTGGGACAGGTGCAGGAGGAATAGCCTGTGCTTTGTCTGCTCAGGCCCTGCTGAAGGAGAAGGGATTTTTCCATCCAGTCTGCTTGAGAATAGCACTTTGCCCGAAGTCACTAGAGTACAACATTGTCCCCCTCATTGTGACTCTCCCTTTGCCATCTCTTACTGAATGTTCCCAAAGAGGTAATGGAAGTGATGGATTCACCCTCACACCCTCCAGAACTTCTGAGCTGCTGGGTCACACAAATATTCAGCTCCTCTTTCGAAAGAAAAGCTGCAGACACATCTGTGCCTGGTATTCAGTTACATGTTCTAGGTCCCAACAGAGGGACCTCTTAACAATATAGCCCAGAAAAGTTTTGGAAAAAGGAGAATAAAGTTGCTTTAAGGACTAGGCCATAACCTTTCTTCTCATCAACAGAAGATTCTTCCCTAGTTACTATTTCTATCTTCAGGCAGGAATTTTAGGTGGACTCTCTTTTAGAGGCACTTAGGAAATATCCATCTAGCTCTGCAGTCAGCTGCTCTTAAGTCTGCCTGCAACATCAGATGGTGTGAAACAGCAGGAAAGCATGGATCCAGTTGGACTAACACTCTGGAAGCTACTCCTACCAGGACCTTTCTCACAATTGCTCAGCCAGCCTGGAATAGTGTTACTCTGAAGTGACTCATGTGATGGCACATAGTCAGTAAGGCTGGGGCCTTTTCTACAGGGATACAAGGCCATGCTGTGCCTCTGTTTAAAGCAGGAAGAGATGCCATGACTGTTCCACGTCGAGTGAGCAAGCGGAGATTCTCTGCCAGTTGTGGGAAAAGGGGCACTTGAACCAGCCAGCAACTCACTCTGTTCTCAGGAAGACATGCAGTCACCCAGGCTGATATTTACAGCAAGGTCTGGAAGCTTCAGGAGTGCAAGGAATCCTCCTCATACACATTTTTGGTTGATCCCAACAGCTGAATTTTGAACAGTGTGTTAGGATTGGAGACCAGACTCCTGCACTGTAACCCCCTGTATAAAATAGGCTACAAGGAAGTCAGATACCCATAGAAATGTGTATGCTGTGGAGGTCAACATGCTGCTTGTGACCCATCCATTTTGGAGGTTTAACCTCTTGCAGTTCCCTCTGTCACTCCAAGGGCAGAGGCACTCTCTCTGTGTGACTCAGCCCAAGCTGGTCACCTCAGTCAGTGACAAGCACCTCATCTTGTAACAAGGCACAGAAGTTTCACTGGGGACTAATAAAGAACACTGGTCCAAGGAAAAGGCAATAACATGGTCCTGGCATCCCAGTTTGGCTCATTGCACTTGACAGAGTGCTTGGTGAGTTACACAACTTTACTATGAAGGATCACAGATGTTTATATTCAACAGTTTTACCACCACTGGCAGTTAAAGCATGGCAAGACTCCTTTGCTCTGCAAGTGCCCAACAGCAGCAAATAATCAAACAGGACCCTCCCAGCTGACTTTTAAAGGCAGATTTGGACAAAAATCCCTCCAAACTGTCCATAATAGATTATTACTTTTCCAAAAAGCATCCTGAAATCACTTACACCAGTAAGAAAAAACTCCACAAGGCAGTGGGCATCAGGTTTCTGCCTACTCATTCCATGATGGGATCCTTTTAATCTATGTACAAGTCTCTCATAGCTGAGCTGAAGTTAGCTACTGCACAGGGAGCACAGTGAGCACCTGCCCACAAGCCAGGTTTAAATCTAAACTAAGCCTAAGTGGGAAACCAACTACTTGATTTGGTTCTGGGACAGGTCAGAAGCTGGGTTATGCACTCAAGAGTCACAGAGGGAAAAGAGATGTTCAGGTGGCAAACAAGACCTACAGATCCTTAGATCCAGATTTTCTGAGGATAGACGGTTACTACTGACTGTTTCATGCACTATACAACACAAAGCCTTCACTCCCATGTTACCTTGTGGTTCTTGCACTTACAAACTGCCGTGAATTAACACACAAAATGGGGTTAGGGTTTGTCTGGGAAACAATACAAATCTGCTCAGAAAAGCATTTCTGGGAAACAGACAAACACTGGGCCAAAGTCTCTGCTGGCCCAACTCCACTGAAATCAGAGCAGCAGCAGACAATTCAGCCATACATTCTTAGAGCGTCACTGCTCAAAAATCTCTCCCAGATGGGAACAAAGCAACAAACAAGAGATATTCTCATTAAGAAGAAATTAGAGAAATTTATTTAATCAGAGATAGAAACATTCAACTCCTACCTCTCACTATATCAGGAGTTTCCCAAATGACCATCACTTGACACAACAAAACCTCTGCACTTCAGAGGAACTAGGAAAGAGAAACAAACAAAAAAGAAAGGGAGGTGCTCTTAAGGGGAAAACAATAAATTGTTTTCCTCAAAGCTAATATTCCTTTTTAGGAGACCAAATTGATCATTGTTTCACTCAACTTAGCAAACACCAGATCTATAAGAAAGGATTTTAAAAGCTAGTAGAAATTGCTTAATATAGCCAAATTGGCATAACTGCAAGAAACAAAACACTTTAAAATTAGTGTTGCCAATTAGAATATCACGATCTTTCAGTCAAAGGGCAACAAATGACCACATCAATCCTGCTTATCTGATACTATCAAGAAAGGGGGCTTCAATTCATATTCCCTGGCCCAGCAGCTCCCCTCCTTCCAGAGAAGGTGGTGTCATTCACGGGAAGGGAAGAAGGACATTCCTGGTACCGCCTTGAGCATTTGCAAGAGTTGGCCCATGCCTCAAATGAGTGGTACCACAGCTTTGTGGCTGATTTACACTTCTGTAATTAAGTCATGATTCACCTCAAGGAGAGAGTGCATAATCAACCAGGTAAAATTTCCCCTGTAAGCTATTCACATACTTGCCAAGTCCACTGGAGTAAATGCTCACAGCATCTAGGGGAAACGAACCTACCCCTTACCTCATGAAAACGTAGGGTTGAAAACAGAAAATATCCCATCACTCTCTGCCTTCTCTGTCCACACAGGGCTCACCTACTCCCAAACCAGAGTCCACAGAACATCCATACTCTGACAGCATTCTCCACATTAAAGGAAGCTAATTCCCTGCCACTGATACATGCTAAGACATGCCAGTAGCAACAAGAATTAGGATGCTTTAGCAGGTTTGAAATGACCAAAATATATCTTGAAGTTGTTAATTTTTATGTTTTGTCTATCACCAACATCCAGAATATTCTCTCCTGTGGAACAATCCACCAGATGTGCTCAAACTGTGCATTGCTCCCATTTAAACAGGATCATCCCTGCACTTTGTGAGACATTTTACAGATCTGAGTGTATCTGAGGCTTGAGGTGTCCCGAGGTACCTCAGATTCCAAGCTGGTTTCTGGCTGCAGCCATCTGCAGTGCTGCAGCCTCAAGGTTTTGCTGGAAGACCCATGGATTATGACACCTCATTCTTCAAATGAGGGATATCTTTCAAAGCAAAGGGCTCCAGACACAGATGCAACTGGAAACAGAGTGTCATCACAGGGAAGAGATGTAGGCTGAGAATATCCAGCCAAAAGTTTTGAGTTCATTTCAACCTACGTTCTGAATCCTTCGGCACCTTTCAAAGCTTTTACAATACCAAAGTTTTTGGTATGGATTGGGTTTTGGTTACTTAGTTTTTTCATTGCCTGAATACAGTTCCAGTTCCAGTATTACAGCCCTAAAAATCCCCCTTCAAGATACCACTAAGTGATTTCTCAAAAAAAAAAAAAAAAAGTGCCACCAAAAAAAAAAAAAAAAAGCTGACCTCTAAAAAGAAAAAAGAAAATAAAAAAATAGAGGTTTCATTAGCTATGGTGGTATCTTAGCACTGCAACAGATGGAGGCATTTGCCTTTCTGTGGTTCCAAACAAGCACCATGGTAACACTTCCTTCCCCCTTGTAATTGATGGGACACATTTCCCTTTCCTCCCTTTTGGGTACAGAATTGCTGCCATAGAAATTGATCACCAGTCTCACAGGGGTTATCAAGTTTATATACAAAGTGATGATGGAACTTGAATGGTTTCAAACGCTTGCTATTCATTGTGTATTATTCACCACCTTTGGATTTAATGAGCATTTGTGACAGCTCAATCAGCTCCTAACGAGACACTTGCACTGTCCCTCACTTCATGTAACAGCTCTTGTGAGGCAACAAAGCAGCTGGACATGGAAAAATATCCACTTGTCAGTCCTTGCATTTCTCAAGTGTTATGTGAGGCTTCATTACAAACCTTGGAGGTAATTGGAATTAGAGATTTGATTAATTTGTCAAATATGAGCTACATGAGCAGTTCACACACTCTCTCTTCAAAATTATCCTTAAGTTCTTATTTTTCTATCAAGAAATATTTGGGAAGGACAAGTAGGGCAATCTCTTCTGCTGGAATTGTGAGATAAAAAAATTTCATTTGTACCTAAGATGGTAGAAAGAGGTATTAAAATAAACCAAATATTATTAAGGGTTAAGATTTTTACTACTAAGTATCCTTGATCTCATCTCAGTTGAGGAAAACAACAACTTGCCTCTTCTAGCAAGTTCCAGCAACAGAAGCTGAAAGAAGTGGATGAATTCAGCTAAGCCCTGACTCCCCAAAGCTGGTTTTGCTCCACATCTGTCTGGAGTTCCCAAGGAAGTCTCTGACCCCACAACACAGTATATTCAATACCATGCAATAGCTTCCTTTCCCATTTTAAAGTGGGAGCACTCATACTTGGACATAGGCTAAGGAAGGTGAGATTAAATTCCCTGATTCAGAGTTAAGCTATCTGATGGTACTATTATGTACTTTTTTTTCAGATTCAAAATACTGCCTTCATCCTGGACCACATGAGAAAATCACTTTCACCTGCTACAGCATCTTTTACCTCTAAAGAGCAGCCTTTTATTTAAAATAAAGGTAAAACTGAGCACTAAATAGATTTATTCACTTACTGTTCTCTTGGATAACTAGGCCTTTTTAGAATTTTGTTGGTTAGTTTTGTTGTTACACAAGGTATTCCCACTTTGGAGAAATGTGCTCACCCTGCTGAAGTCCTTTATTTTGACTTTTGAACTGGAGACATCAAGATCTCCCAAGTAAGTTTTATTCCAAATCCATCTTACCTAGCAATCAAAGTCTGGAGGTTTTAGCTGTTTGCTTGCTTTTTCCGAAAAAGGAGAATTCAGCTCAAAAACTGAAAAATAAGGAGAGCTAAAATCCCAAGCTCATCTTTAGGTTGATACTGCAGTCTGTGACATTTGACATTACTAAGAACAGTCAAACTGAACTCCAAACTCTCAGCCACATTTTATCACAACTAAAATCAAAAGTATTGAGAGCTGATGCCAGTCTGGAAACTTCTCCCAAAAAAATGATGTGGTTTCAGAGACTCTAGTTCAGTCTTCAAATTATTTTATCTTTTCCTATTGATTGCTTTGTTTGTCACATATGAAGCCAGTTCACATCTTGGGTACTCTGAAGCTGGGTTTTTGTTTGTTTTTTTGTTGATAATTCTTAACCCCAGGGCTTTGCAAGCAGATGGGTAGAAAGAAACATGTTCCTGACAGCCAGATGAGATCATCCTATGTCATGTGTGATCTCTCACCCTCCTAGATTCAGACAATACCCTATAGACTGAATGTACCCATGTTATGCAAGTGTGTATCACAACAGTTCTCAGAAATGGGGGAATCTGGAACATCTCTTTTCTTGCACTCAGACTGTTGGTATCTTGTTAAAAAAAGAAAATGTGAGGAGAGACATGCTGCTCTGCAAGACAAGGGGGTAGGCAACAGCTGCATGGTATCCCTGCAAGTCCAAACATTTAGGAACAGCTTAACCCAAAGAAAGAAAGCCATGGCTGTCAGTGCATTTAGAGATGCCCAAGGCATAGCTGCCAGATTGGTGCAGAGTCTCTGCTGTCCTCAGCCTGTTTTATCAACACCTGGTACAATTTGCTGTCAAATACTGAGCTGCCTGTGCCAGGATGGTGTGAGAGGGGTACAACCCAGCACTGCTATTTTTCCATGCCCCAGGCAGCAGAGCAGAGCTGTTCAGCCCACCCAGCCATTGCCTCAGCTTTCTCTGCATGAAGTACAGCTCAGCAGCCACTCTGACAGCATCTACTGAAAAGGAATGCTAATTTCCTCCTTAATTCAGAGTTCAGCATCACACAGGGATTTATTAGTACAGAATTGATGTAAATAAAGACTACAGGCTCCAAATATGGCATAATTTGTCTGCCATGAATGCTGCAGAAAAAGGAGTCTTGCCTGTAATATACTGGTTAAATATATATGAGCACCACAAATATTAATACAAGAAGTGTAGTGCAGAAGAGGACTTGGAGCCAGCTCAGCTGAGAGTACAGAAGCACAGGGAGATATAACAGAGTAGATGCCCCAGGGGTGTAGATCATGAAGTTTGATTATTTAGCTATCAGTTAGCTGGGTGCTAGTTTGGGCATACCCATACCAGTGACCACAGGATGGAACTGACCTCCATATTTAAGAGAAGCCATGTGCTTTTAAGAACATTCAAAAAATACTAAAGGCAGATGGGCATCCAGCATGAAACACTTCTACTGTCCCCAGGTATGAACAGAAGCATCTTCATGCCTGATTAGCCTGGAAATCTAAAAATCTGATCTTCAGCTTTTCCTCAGCTTGGACCTTTTACAAAAACTCTCCCTAGCTGGAACTCCCAGGTATCCTCTGAGCAGGAGGTTACAGTTTACAGCTGAGTTGCTCCACATATGTTGAGTAATATTCAAAATTCACATTTAAAGAGTAATCAGATATCAGGATTTTGATTTTTTGATAATTATACGGAGCTTTAGAACAGAGCTTTCTTTTATGATTTAGCACCCGATAAAGGAGAGTGTAAAATATTGAAAGAGAAACATTTGAACATCGGGAAAGGAAAACAAGAAGCTTAGAATAGGACAAGGACAGATTTCTACAGAAAATCCAAGTGTTCAAGAGAAACACTGGCTGGCAGAAAGCAAGGAGAAATGTGTGGAATAGATGAAACTACGTGTGGATTTACCAGTCTCCTAAGATCATCCCTACTGGAAATTCACTGCTCATCTGCAAGAACAAGAGGTTATTTGACCATAGCTGGATGGAAATCAAAACCTCAGGAACATGGTCTAAAAAGCAAGACAACATCATTCTTGATATTTTTCTATTTTGCTCCTTACATAACAACAGTAGGAAGACTGGACCCACTGTGTCTTTGGACTTCTTATGGAATACACGGACTATTCAGCGAGTGTTTGGAGCTGCAGAAATATCTGTAACAACTGGAATCACATTTAATGACAAGCTATGGAAAGAACACCCTGTTTTATGAAATAAAGATGAGAAACAGCACAAGGTCTCAAACAAGGTCACTCCAAGGCTTGTAAGACACAACAAAAGGGAACATCTCAGGAGAGATGCTCAGGTCAAGGTGCAGCCCTGGAAGCAGCAGGGTGGCAGGAGCTGGCTGCATTTGAAAAGCAGGTCTAGGAGAGGCTGGAAGGGGTGTGGGGTTTGCCTTCCATCAGCAACTTTCTCACAGCTGCACAGGAAAATAGGAAAACCCCAATATTTCACTTAAAATCTCTCTAGCCCTTTAAGAGGATCATGCCTTTTTCTAACAAAGACAATCAGAATTTATGTACTTTTTTTCATACCAAACCAACAGTACAAGGCTTTACATAAGTGTTTAGATAAATGTTTGTTAGTCTTACAGTCATAAGTGATGACTAAACACGGATGAGAAGTTTTGGCAGAGAGCAGCAGCCAGGATTGAAGGAATGTTTTACCAAAAGACAATAATAAGCATTTTTGTTGCTTTTGTTCAGTGGATAAGGCATTTAGGGATATTTGAAATATTTATTCAGATCCCTACTCTACTTTGCTGTGCCCAACAAACTGGGCTCATGTACAGGATTGTCAGTTATGATATAGATCTTGTAAGCTTCTAAAGCAGAACCTTAACTGAGCTGTTTTGGGATAAGCTTTTCATCAAAATATGTATGTTTGTGGTGAAGTTTTGTGTTGAGGAGGCTTTGCTCCAAAAATATAGTTTATCCTTCAGAAAAGAAAAAGAATCTCCACATTGATGATCACCCAGGAGCTAGAAAATAATTCTGTGCAAAGTGTAAATCATCTCATCCAAGGAATCAATTTATCTTCTCGATCATACAAATAGATATCCCCTTTTCAATTTAAATCATTGGTTAAAAGTAGAAAATCATGGATATTTGACACATAAAAAGTAACAAGAATGGCTGAGACCTGCATGGTTATGGTTGCTGTGCCACAGTGCAGCAAGCCAGGACAGTTATTATGATTTCTATTTTTACAAAGTGTCTTTTTCTGGCAGGAAATTGATAATTTTCAGAAGTGAAAAGCTGAAAAAAAGTTTTTTAAATGCTTCATTTTAGTTACAAAACTGCATCCGACGTGATCTGAACAAAACCAAGTGAATTTAAATTCCTGATTTGGAATGCATATTGTCATAAATCTGTAGTGTCCATCACAGCATATTTGGGGGAAGAATTTATTGCTGTTGTACATAATTTTTACAATTATTTTACAGCATTTTCTTGAAGATTCCCTCTCACACCAAGTTTTCAGGGTTTCATGCTTTTAAGGCTTTTGTTTTTTTAAAGTATAGGAATTTCAAAGCAGCAGGTATTTCCACATGAAAAGCCCTCACTGTTGACTGCCAAGATCTAACACTGAATCATATAAATCCCAGACAAAACTATGGATAACACAACATTCCCTCCAAGCCTTTACCACTGTCTAGCTGAAAATCCACAGCTTGCAGAGTAACTAAAGCCACTGGGGTGGGTGTCTTATTTTAAGTCTGAAACTAAAGCCAGTGGGGTGGGTGTCTAATTTTAAGTCTGAAATGCACAATAAAAATAAAAAATACCTTTTTCTTATATTTATTTACAGTGACATTGATCAGACCAGCACTGGGGATATGCATAAATTCCACACTGTCATAGGTAAAATAGCATCCAAGATCAAATAATAAAACCTAGGATATGGTTTTGAAGATAGAGAGTTGATTTAAAGCTGCACCACTCCACAGCCACACCATTTTCTGAGGCACACATTAAGTTCTAAAAACCCAATTTGTCATTGTTTTAAAGTGCATGCTCTTAATTATGCTGCTGTTCAAAAAATCTTATTAGTGCTTTGTGAAAAATGCATATTGCAAATGGAAAAATTAAGTGAAAGAGACATTAAATGTAAGACTAAATAAAAGGTGTTTTCATGAATAGTTAAACTGACTGTATTTAGTTTGCTTTTCTGTTTGTGTGTTTTTCTCTTAGCAACAAGGGTAAAAACAGCCTTTTAAACATAAGAAATCGTAACTGTAGGAACATAAAAATTGACATAGAAAATAGGATATCTGAAACTACCTAGAGCAAATCACTTATACTGTTTAGGCTAGAAATTGAAGATATTTCTCTAACTTTGAAGGAATGCAGATTTGTGTAACTACAAACAAACATTTAGAATTGTATTTTATACAAAGACATTCTTCCCAAAAGGCTTTACATGTGGAACCCATTCAAATCTCAGGAAAACCCTGAAGACTTTTATTCAGACTATTTCCAGCTCAGTGAGATTATTCATTTATTTAAAATTAGTCACCAGTTTATGTATTTGCAGGAGCGAGTGTGCATGAAAGATTTCTTATATCCCACTGAAATGCAGACATCTCTGCAGCAAGACAAAGCTGCTCACCAGCTCTGCACCACAGAAAAAATAAAGCCATCAGGTTCAAGGGAGGCAGAACACAACAGCCCAAGTTAAAACCTCACCAGGACTAGACTTTACATCGTTTCTCCAGGAAAAAAACACAACATGAGCAATTCAGCAATATGTTCACAAGTCAAAACTTTGCCTCTGCATCTCAGAGGTGGTTCACCTTAATTTAGCAAACCCCAGAGGAGAGTGCCTCTGATTTGAGTGCTATTAGCATCACCTGAATGGGATGAGATTTGCACAGCAAAGCTTGGAGGGGAACATGCTCAAACACTTCCCAAACCAGAGGCTGAAGAATTTCTGAGTAACTAGAGGAGGTAAGTTTTACTAAAGTATTAGCATACAGCTGACAGAAAAAAAATAACCCTCTGAACCTGTTATCATCCTGTAAATCTCAGGCTGGGAATGACTGCCATGGCCTGTTAGGCAAGTCTCACACAGCCTTAAAGTCTCTCTAACACCTCACCACAGATGGGTGTGATAAGAAGGCCAGTCCTGGGCTCAAACAAATATTTGTTGTCAGTAAACCACCAAGGAAAACATGCACACATTGCACCTTCCAGCATGGCTTGGAAATGAATGACCTGTGAGTTTGCAGCACACCTCTCCTTCCTTGAGGTTGGAATAACTCCAGTAAACCATGCTAGCAAAGTGCAAAACAGGGTTTTAACAAGAGACTTCCCAGAGAATGGAGATCTCCAGCAAATTCCTTTTTCTTAATCTCCATTACTGTATAACCAGCTGCTGTTTGTGAGCTTTCTGAGGAAGCTCTTATCAGGTGGGGGAAATCAAGGGTCAGAAAAAGAGCTGGGCACTGCTTAAGCCTCCCTTAGGTTTTCTTTCCTCCATCACCATGCTAATCTCAGCGTGAACATTGCCCACAGGTAAAAGCCAAGCCCCCCTGCAGTTAGGAGAACAAAAAGGCAAAGAAGATTATGATCTTGAATCAAGATGGAGAAAGCAGGTGGAATTTGCTGCAGTGGCTTGAGGGATCAGTATGGCTTTAGCAGGAGCAGTCATTATGATCTAGGTGACAGCAGGGATTGGATCGTCCCTCCTCTTTTTGCTGTAGGAACTTCAGCAGGCTCTGGGAACCTTGCAGCAACACCAGGACCTGAACTTCTCTTAAAAATCACGTCTGAGCAATACTTAAGGCTGTGTACACCCAGCACTAAGCAAGTTCTCCAGCACTCAGGACATACCTGCAGCAGCTGTTTGTTCAGCCAGAAGAGACCAGCAGGTGCACCTGTACTGTCCCTGCCCCTGGGTAGCATCTTATCAACAAAGAACCTTTTTTGCAGGGTTTGTGGAAATTCCTCCCACAGCCTATGGCAGCTTTGTCTAAGCAGTTCTATACACTGAGCTCCACTATCAGTCATGGAGGAGATACATTACCATAAAAATATATTTCCTTTTAGCAAACTCAATGTCTCTTGTCCAATTTCAGAGTGGAAATGGCTGCTTTCATTCTGGATTTTCAGTTTGAGTCCAGCCCACAATCAAACTGTATGTAGATCTGAGTTGTACATGCCTATTGGAAGTGGCAGGCTCTGAAGGACAGGTGTGCCTCCAAGTCTGGGAAATAACCACACTCACTGCATCCTGCCACATCCAGGAGACCTTGGAACCAAGTCTCACCAGCCCCTCTAACCTAAAGCACCCTCATGCTGTGTTTGGGCAAGCCCAAACCATCAGTGCTACCTCTGAAGATCAAGGGGACATCAGCAGACAGGATCAGCTGATCTGGAAATGCTGGAGTTTACATTTCCTGGAGGGTTTTTGCTCATCAAGCTGACTGCATCTTTTCCTTAGATAAAACAACAGCCTGACCCCTGCTGATGTCCTGCTGCTTGTGGTACACACACAGAGCAGGTGGTTTTAGTCTTTTTGGAAATCAGATCTACCTCATTCCCTCTAATGCAACCTGGAAACAATCTTGTCAAAGAAGAATTCAAGACAAGGAGGCAAAGACATAGCAGCCTGAAGACAGGGTCTGTAGGCTTCAGTCACAATCTCTTTGGGGTTAATTTGTGACCTAGAGAATAGAGGGAATGGGATGTAAATCCTGGATGACCTATCAGGAAGGCATCATCACTTGATGCAATGGAAAATGACACAGGGCTGCTTGATGAGTGCTGGGGCTTCCACCATTCAAAGCTTTGCCTGCAGCAGGACTGTATGGAGGCTCTTTCAATGTGAATATAATAAATTCATCCTTAAATTACCCATAGTCTGAGGTTCTCACATAGCAAAGCCAAAAGCAGTTTAATAAAAAGTCCTGAGCAGAAAGTATTTTGTTCAGACAGACCAATATAACCCTACTGCTGCTGACTAAACCTTTTCATTACAAGTACGTGCAGGAGCAGATTTTAGCATGAAACATGGAACTCAAAAAATCAACTGTTTACATGTATAGTAGATATCAGAGAGAGAACTGGCAGGATGAATCAGAGGTGGTTTGAAAAACACTCCCAGGACTTGCCTTTTACAAGGCTGACAACATTTTGGGTTCTTAAATGATCGCATAGAGAGCTTTGAAGAAACAAAGAACACTGTAAAAACACATCACAGAGCAAAGTAAACACTCCACCCTAATAGGAAATCTCTACCCCCGCTTCTGATCGGACATTTTTGTGTATTTTAAAGCCTGAATTTCAGATCCAACCTCAGAAGTTCCATTCTAATGGCTATTGGACAAATCCCCAGTACCATGCAGTGAGGAACCTTATTCCAAGCAGTGTCCACACAACAAAAATAAACTCAGTACGCTGGCTTTATGTTGGATTTCCTGAGTGACATATCTTGGTGTAAGATACACAGGAAAATCCAGACTCAAGCTAGTTACAAACAACTTAAAAGCCATTAAAACCTCCAAACTTAAAACAAAGCTTCAAAAGTCAGCATCAGACTTACACTGATTTTAATCCTGGGGTGTTTGTGACAAACTCACACCAATACCATACGTGATCAGCTGCTTCTAAAGGCTGGTGCAAAACACATCAGTTTTAGGACAACTAAATCATCCAGCCCCTTTGGATTACTCTTTATTTTGTATTAAAAGAAACTAATGCACTATGTGCCATATTTTTCTTCCCTGAGATCACCCTGGAATGCCAGTGAAGCTTTTTTGCCTCCATACAATTGAACATTTCTCAGTGCACTGCCCACTCCTGCATAGGATTGTGCCTACCACTTAGTAGTTCCAGGCTTGCACCAGGTCTCGTGGCTCACTGCATGTCCAAACCCAGAGTTAACTGCTTTAAAGTGAGAGAGGAGGATCCACTTGCAAGTTTAATAGCCAGAGATATTTTTTCCCCTTTAAAAATGGTTAAGAGAAGACACTTTGGTACAATTCCTGCAGGGACAAGGAACCACACTCCGTAGCAGTCCTCACATAACTTCCTCACCCCACATATTAGCCATGTCCAGAGCGGAACATGAGCCAAAATACTTGGACATCAAAAGAGTACTGGATTGGAATGTTTTCTCCATTTGTGCATTTGGAATAGGCAAGATTACTTTTGGCTTATAGAGTGTGAGAAAGTTCCTATTCAAAGTTTTTCCAAGACAGAATAGGAGCAAAAAGCACCTTCACACAGGAAATATTTGCTTCCAGAACATTACAGCAATTGTTGGTAGAGGCTGTGAAAAGCTGGATGAGCATTAGATCTCCTAAAAGCCAGATCAAACTCCAAATTTTCTGAAAAGGCCCATCCTCAGTAATTAGTACAATTGTTTTTTGTTCAATTGCTTTTCAGTTATTGTATGGTCTCAGTACATGCTTGAAAGTCCAAACCTGAAGGCTTCAAAGATTGAAAAATTAGGAAGAGACTTTCCACTGGTTTAGCCAGCGGACCAGTATGAGCTGTCTGAACATTACCATAACAAACCACCATTACACCACTTAAAAATAATATTTGTCTACTGAAGTTGTCTGTTACAAAGTCATCAACTCTGAACAGTTTAAAAAAGGCAGTATAATTATAGGGTGGAAGTGCTTAAACACAGTTTTATTTGCAGGGAATCTTCAGGACAGTTTTGCTCTGTTATCAGGAGCTGGCAGACAAGGATTTCACATGTTTTTAAGATCTTGGCATGGAGGGGATTGTGGCTGATGTGACATTTATGGCCTGATCCAAACACTACCAAACTTTGCCATTTACTGTCATTCAGTACACTCATTCACCTCTAATCTTGCAAGAGTGGTCCCATCAGGACTGGTTTGTTTTGGTGACCTAAGCACCCAGAGCCAGCCAAATGCCATTAGTCTGGATGTGGGGAAATATTTTATTGCAGGATTGGCATCAGCACCTACTCCACCCTCATCACAGCACCCAGAGCCAGGGCAAAATGAGGTAGAAAATGCTGTTTCTAGGCAAGTATCACTAGGAATACATCCAGATTTATTTTCTCAGCCCAAACCCAAAGTTTTAGGGACACTGACTCATAAAACAAGATTTCTCAAGTCTGTTCCTGGTCCATCACATACCTTGTGATCTAGGACAAATTATCTTTGCTCCTTCTGCCTCAGAAGATTTCTTATCTACTTCAAGCTCCTTTGGAGAAGCTAGGGACAGGGAAGAAAGGATACAGCTCATGCTTTATTCATACGACCCAGAGGTACAGGATTCCTCCCACATTGTGACTAACATTAGGAAGATGTATCAGTGTTTCTCCCCCATTCTATCTGCAAAGCCCAACATTATCAAGAAAGCAACACTCATCTTCTGCTTTTTCTTTAAACTTCACTCCTCTCAGCATGTGCTGCTCCCTGTGCATCACAGAGCTCTCACATTAACTTGTCCAAAGAGGATGAAGCCTTTCAGTGAAGAAAAGCAGAGACCAGAGCAGACAGCTGGCCAAGGAGACAGATACATAGTACAGAATATTTTAAGTAAGGGAATGAACTCCTCAGTGCTGACTGCAGTATTTTGAGGGCAACAGGAGGCTTGTTTGCAAGGCCAGGCTCCCACCTCTCCTGCCATGCTCCAGTGATGTGTCAGCAGGCTGATTTTTAGTCAACACAGCTGAAATGCTTCTTCTTTGCTGTCCCCACTCATGATGCTCTGGAGCAGAGTCACAGTCAGCTGCCCTGGGATGAGGCAACAGCCAGCTCATCCCACAGCTGGAGAAGGGAGCAGTCACAGCTTCAGCTGTGGCATTCCCAGCAGGCCTCAGGTGTGAGAGCACAGCTCAGGGACAACAGGCCAGGGACACAAATGGCACGTGGGGAGAGGGCCACAGGGAGCTGTGCCCAGCAATCATGGACAGCAACAGCTGTTAAGCCTGGAGGGTTCTCTTCAAATGCCTTCCCTTTCTGCTCACCTTTGTGGCTTCCCTCACAGCTCCCACACAGGCAGACTTGGCCAAAAAAGCCCCCATGGGACCTCATCCCCCCATAACCCCATTGGAGCAGCAACTTAAATCAATTCCTTCTATAGATGTTTTCTTCACAGTCTTTACCCAACACTTAAACCCCCCCCCCCCCCCAACTTCAGACACACAGGAGATCAGCTGCAAGGCTGATTCCTGACCGCAGCAACAACACTTGGAATTGGCACACAGTCATTGATCACAGGAGTTAATTCCTGGAAGTAGCATTCTTGGAAGCAGATGTTTAACACAGCGTTTGGCATTTCCCCTATCCTGCCATTCAAAGTTTCCTTCTGTATGTTGAGCATGGTTAAAACTCCCAGTTGGAGAGTTCAATTTTACTGGAAACCTCCAAGTTAGTTTTCATCCCAAATTAGAGAAGTTTTCTGTTTCAACAATTAAATTACCATCTCAGGAAAATGTCTGCTGGAGTAAAAAAAAATCATTCTATTTTAATAAAATTAAGAAGGCTTGTTCAAACAATGGTGTTTTGAAGCTTGATAATAATGTAACTCAACATATTCCCAGTGAATGCATTATTGTGAAAGGAAATCCTTCATCTTTGTTTGCTTACATGACAGAGTTACACCGATGCCAGCATTTTACCATCAAAGTTTTGGATCTGTTAAAATAAATTAGTTTTGTGTGGAAGCTTTCTGTCAGAAGGCTTCTTACCACATGTGCTCTCCAGAGCTGCTTCCTGAGCTGTCAGCACAGGGCTCTATGGGGCAGTAGGCTCTGGGAAGAGGAGTCAGGAGCTTGCAGACAGGACTCCCAGAGATCTGCACCTCCCCATTGCTGAGAGACCATTGTTTGTGTGACAATAAATGTTCAGCAGCACAAGCTTTATATTTCTTACACTGACCCCAGCTTCCCTCTTATTACTTCAGCTTCATTTTTGCACGGTTTCCCCACCTCAATGATTTTCGATCAATAAAGCAGGAAGGAAAAAATAACTCAAAGCTGTAAATACATCATTTATAAAGCTTTGCATCTCAGTTTCTCCTAGCCATGTCTCAGGGTGGTAATTATCCAGGCAACATTTCCACTGAAGACACCAACTTGCTGCCCTGCAGGTTTCAGCCAGGTAAGAAAAATGCTCTGTGTATCCATAAATCATATTTATATCCAGGCTTTTGAGAGAGATACATAACATTTAATAAATGGTAGCCTTTTTCTAACTTAGGATTAGAACCTTAAAATATTTATGTTCAAGGAAGTGATGGCAGATACTTGCCCTTATACTCTTGCCCTAATACTCTTTGAGCATTAAATGCTTCAAAGAGGTAGAGCTCAGACATATGCAAAAGAACTAATTGCACCAATAACTTTTCAATGAGTGGAATTTGTGCTTGTTCAAAAGTAGCCTTGATATTCCAATTGCAGAATTGGGAAATAAACCAGAAAAAATCAAAGCAAAAAACTAAAGGGATGGCCAAGAAAGAAGAAATAAACAGATTTCAGAACAGTAATATTAACATTGGGACATTCAAACAGTGGAAGGAAAATGAGGAATATTGAGCCACAGACTGTAGCCTGTCTGCCTCTGCTGTGGGTGTGGTGCAAGGACAATGCATTTCAGCCGCAGTTTGGAAAATGAGAAATCTTCTGCCTGGGTGTAAAGTTAGAGGCAGCTGTAGAGAGCAGGGATAATGTGTGGATGACCATGTCCCAATCTCCCAATTATCTCCCGACAGGGAGATTTTAGTTTGCCATCACTGCAGAAATAGCACAAGCTCCAATTTCTGTTGTTCCAGCCAGCTACTGCCTGCACTCACAATACCCCAAACCGACGCTCAACACAGACTGGGCTCTCAGCTAGTTAAAAATGGCATAATACTTAATTCTATCAAGCTTTTAACCTCCCCAAGATGTGAGTTGAACACTGTTTTCAAAAGCTTGAAGCTGATAACCCACCCCACCATCTGGCAGCAGGTCAAAGGATTCATTCCAGTGTGGGGGAGAGCTGCAGAGTGAAGCGCAAAGACACTGATGGCTGCAGCTGAGTGCAGCACAAGCATTTGGAATTGCCTGGGCTGGAATAAAAGTACCAATAAAGCATTTCAGCTTAAATGGGTAAAACTCAACCTGACAATGGTTCACACTTCACTCCCTGACAGTCAGCCTTACCAGAGCTGTAGAAGCCAGGAGCAAGGCAGGGTGAGGCCATAAATCTTCAGGAGGGATCCGAGAACTTCACAATACATAGGAGATATTACAATTGATGATTTATCTGATTTCTTGCCCAAAATGTAGAAATTATGGGATAAATTTCCCACCAATTCTGGGATAAAATTCCCACGACCACAGGCAAACACAACAACAGCAAACAGACACAAACTTGGACAAGACTTTGCTGCACAGCTCCTTGTTCACAGATAACCCAGATGGGAACTACCCAGTTCATCTTTAAGAGATTATTTACAAATACTGCCCTTCAGCTATTTAATTTTACCATATATAGTCCCCCAAACAGGCCGTGAACAACAGGAATGAGAAGAAATAGTGGTTTACATTGGGATTTCACTCTGCCTAGTCCGTAGGGACCAAAAGCATACAAGATAGGTGAGTCTGTGAGCGGAAGACATAAGGAATAGGATTCCTCTAACCCTTAACTACTCCAGCTGCTCTCTGTGCCAACCTCCATAAACAAGCCAGTCTTTGTCTCAGCCTGGAGTTCTGTGCTTTGCTCAAAAAGGGAAGTATCACACTGTCTAGACCTCCTTACAAAAGCACTTTCAGTGGTTTCTGTGGAAATATTAACGCTTTTCCATATAAGAAAACAAGACTTCACCATTTGCCTATGAGAACAAATGAGTGAGTTTAATTTTTTTTTAAAAACCCACTAGAATTGGTATAATTGACAAAATATAGTAAGCTCCTATCTATTCTCCGCACTTGTTTTTCAAAGAAATTTGTTTCATTGTCATAAAGACCACAAACTGAAGAATTTTTTTATGACAAAGAAATAAATGTAATTTTTCTTCTGCTTAATAATAGGAAGTTTTCAAGCACTGTGTGAAATGCACAGAGAAAGCACCTCCATCATCTTAGCCAGGGAAAAAGCAAGAAAAAAATCCCCCAATATTTGTAAATCTCTTTCTCAAGAACACCATGGGCAATGTTTCTGGTGAATCAGTATCTCCATGGTCAGTCATTGACCGTCCATTTGCTCATTTCCCACACACAGGGACATTCTGTCTTCAGGCTGCTGTACCATGAGTGGTCTCATCTTCTTCACATGAGAATGTGGAAAGCTGCTTCTGAACACCTGCATTAATACAGCTGTTTTTGCTCTTTTGCACATCAACAACAAGAATAGTTATCTTGCCTGTAAAACTCATGGAACTACACTGAAAAAATCCCATAAAGACTACCCAAAGCTTGATGAAAGGCATTACCTGCCAAAACCTTTGAGGCTGCTCTTTGCTCAGTCACAGAGCTGTAGCTGAACACTTGCTGATATCAAGTGCAAGTTTATGCACAGGAAGACAGCACACAAAAAAACACCTTTAAATCACTTTCATAGTTAGTCTTCACGGGGGGGTTTTTAGCCAGTCTCACACTTCAGAGGTACTCAAAGCAAACAGGGCAAAAGGAGTCCAAGGGTTTATTCCAGTCACCCCTAGTTAGTACCAGCAGAAAACACAGGCAGCATGAAAAGCAGAAAGAGATTGACTATTCCCAGCTTAAAATATCCTCCTGAGCATAAACGGGATTTAAATATTCAGCTCAGCTCTCTGTAATACTTCTGAGTTTTTACGGAGAGTGGTGTATAATCAGAACAAAGCAAAATAGTCAGCACCTAAAAACCCCCTTTCACACACAGACACAGGAGATTCTGCAATTCAAGTTGTTCTTCAGAAAAAAAAAATAGCTCACTATAAGTAGTTTTTACACTTTTGAGCCTGGAGTTAACCTCATGGAGTTAGGTCAAGCAATAAAAAGCCAGGGGAAAAGGACACCAGAGCCTTTTCCAGGAATGCCTTTTCCAAAGCAGGACCCACAAATAATTTTGCAACAACAAGGACATCGCCTAAAGAAGACTCTCCCTGATAAAGTCCCAGCTTCTCCTCCATTTAAAAGTTGTGAAGAGCAACCACACGGTGCTTACCATGGAATCCACCTGGAGACCTCCCTTCCTCCTGTCCAGTTGCCACCCCAGAAATGAGCTCGCTAATGAGCTCGCTAATAAACTGACATGCATCAGCTTTGTGCTGCAGCTGGGCACAAACACAGAGCTCCAGGCTGACAGGAGCACAGGTTGATTTTATTCCTTCCTTCCTTTTCAAAGAATTGAAAAGGCCCAGTTAATTCAAAGCTTAATTTGGTTCAAATTTTGTTCAGTACATGCTAAAACGTTGTATTTCAGAGTCAAGGATTCGGTGCCTCTTGCACTGCTCTCCTTTGGCTTTCCTGTCTAAGCCTCCTATCATGCACAGGGGTTTGTCCACCTAAGCCAGGCTTGAGAAAGATCAACATTTCCATCAAAACTCTGCTTTGACCAGATCTTTCCACCAGTTTTCCTTTATCCCGAATATATTAGAGGCAGCAGGAAGGGGCTCTCCGTTTCAAATCACACTCCTCACCTGATTTATTTTTTCATCCTATTTATCCATTTATTTCTAATCACACCCTTTAGAACCATCAGTGTTCCTCTTATGAATATTACAACCCATTTGATTTTAATTATCACTCATTTACAGGAAGGGTGTGGCCAAATTAAATTGCAATTTCTGAACTGACAACTCTCATTTGCAAAAGAAAACAGCTGTACAGCCAGACTTTTCACCATCCCCCCACTAAGAAAAGCTGGGAAAGAAAAATCCAGCAAGAAAAATGAATAACAAAGAGCTTTATTGGTTCTCCTGGACACTACTATCATCCTTTAAGCAGCATATCTAGCTTGCAGAGGGATGAATAGCAAAACTCTCCCTGTTTCAGTGGCACCAAGGTTGATTGCATGGCTGGAAGGGAACCACAGTTGATATTTCCACATTACTGGTTCAGGAGCATCCCACATCATCTGCTACACAGATGTGTCCAGATGTGGGGGTGGCAGCCTCCTGGTCTGAGGCAGGCACATTTTAGAGGAAGGCAGCTCCCAGGTGGGGCAGGGTATGGCAGGAGACCCTCTTAGCTAGGGAATTCCAAGGACCACCATCAGCTCCATCAGCAGCTTTATCATGAACCTTTTACAGGTAGGACATAAGTAGCTGTAAATTTTCTAGGGCAATAGATCATGGAAGATACAGAGAGGGATTTTTCTTGTTAACCTGCAGACAAAAATAACTCCACTAAAATGTGCTCTAGGAAGGGCCAAAGGAAGGCTGCACAAGGGCCCATCCCTTGGCTGCATAGACAAAAGGGCTTTGAGAGGAAAATGTATCCACAGAGCTGCAGGAATGATTACTTCCAGAAGAACGTAGGAAATCCTCACCAGAGGGAGGACTGAGGCCACTGACTCATCTGGTGCAAGGCAAAATTACTACTTCACAGTCATAAACCATTTAGGTTGGAAAAGATCTTGAAGATCATCAAGTCCAACCACTAACCCAGCAGCACTTGACATCAGTGAAATTATGCTGGATTTGCAGAAGCAGATACTCCGTGTCTAAAGAAGTTGCACGGACAAGTTTTCTCAGCCAGCATTTTTCCTCATGGTCTCCAAGAACTTGTATGTCCCCCTCAGATTGGTTGGTGGGTTTATTATTTTAGTAACATTTCCCACCACCCCACGGAGGAGAGTTGAAAATTATCTTGGAAATATGCATTTACTCTCAGTTAGAATCAAAACATCAGAGGCTCTGCATCAAACAAAGAGACACTCTGGAAAAAAATTTGTCACATTTCTCACAGACTGTCCTTTTCAGTAATGCTACCAAAATAATGCTACCATTTCTTGCTATTTTAAGGGTTCTTTCAACATCTGGTTATTTTCCTAAACACCCCACCTTCTGCATAACATGGTAAAAGACTGGTGGTGTTGTTAAATTCCTGTTTCTTTTTTAAGATACATAATAAAGCTGGAATCTAATCTAACATCTTTAAAGACATCACCCGGTAGGGAGGAAGAACAGGATTTTCTGAGACAGCAAGGTTCCAAGAGTAAGAGCACCAGGCTCAGGTTGATATGGCTCAGAGGGGATTTCTAGAAGTCCTCTGCTGCAATCTGCCTCCTCTTCTCAGGAGGGACAGCTTTGTTCAGATTCTTAGAGGCCTTTCCTAGGCAGGGTTTAACATCTCTAAAGCCACTTCAGCTATTGCAGGAAGCACAGAGACACCTCAGAGTAAATCCAGGGAGGCAGGAGAATAAGTCCATTGATGGGAAGGTGTAGGAAAATGGATGGAATTGTATCTAAGAAGCATTATTTTTTTGTATCAATCCTACCCAGAATAATGACCATGAAATAGTTTTCTGAGATTTCATAGATCCTTGGAGTTCCTGTGGCATGTCACCTCTGGCTCTCCATACCGTTATAACCCAGGATCCTCCAAAGACCTCTTCTGTGACATCAACACCTCTAATTTTACCATTAATCTCAATTTATTTGGCATTTTTCTTAACAGCTCAGCTTCTAAAGACACAGAGTGCTAGAACAATGTTGACTTTCACGGTGAAAAACCCCTGCTGGATTGTGGAGGAAAGCAGAACAGAGAACCTTACAGATTCCAAGGCCACAAGTCAAAAGCACCCCCAATTATTTTTATTAGTTCAGCATGCAGTGAAAGCTGCTTTGCTACCGAGCCACATTGGATATGGGGATTCTCAATCATTTCCCCATTAGTGGAGCTTTCATAACATCTCTCCTGGGCACATTCAGACTTACTCATACCTGAGCTCACACTTCAAACTTTCCTTTCAGTCACAAGATCTCTCTCTCTCCTACTCAACAATTTATTGCTGACTCTTACAGTGACAAAATTATCCTTGACTTTTCTGCCCTTCTGGTGCAATGGTTGGCTTTAGTCAGCGGGTTCAGAAGTTGACGGAGAGGAGGATGATCATCTAAGGAAACAAAGTGTAGGCGACACAGCTAAAAAGATCTCACAATCTGTAATCCAACCTCATCTTTTCTAGGGATATGACTCCCTCTTTAAATGACTGTTTGCAAGTAGCAAGACTCAAAGCAAGGCTGAAGCTGAGAGCAGAATTTATCACAAGGAGGCTCAAATGGGAAATGTGTTATGTTTCAGCATTATTATATGGGTGCATAGACAGATAATAAAATGTTTTATCTTAGGAAGTGGTAGGCATGGGAAACATCTGCTGAGAGCATGATCACTTCTTTAATATATTAAATACAGGCATGCTATAAAGGTACATCACCCCATGTATTATTGAACTAAAAAATAAAAATTGCAAAGATTTATATTCTGGTTTCCTGTTGCTCAAAAGACAATTGTGATGAGATTTCCAAGGAAGCAGTGTTTCACAAGAACCTATCTGATTCTAGCTGCTGTGTCATGTTATAGAACTTTCTTCCAATGCTTTCTTCATTGTTGGACTCACCACCCATTTGTCTCAACAAAATTTCTTACAAATCTTTCTCCTTTTTTTTTTCTCTCTGCTACCAATTCTTCCCTTTGTGTCTGAGGGATGTTCCTCTACAAAGAATGAGAAACCCTGTCTTTTCTATGATTGCTTCACTCTTTCTAATAAACACCTACTGCTATTAATCACTACCTAATTAAGCACTCTGCTTAATGTCCTATGCTTAGAAAACAAAATTTTATTGCCTGGGATTTTTTCCCTTTCACTGTGGAAAGTGTTTTGCTTTTGTCCTGCCTAGATTCTGCCTTTTGCAATTATTTTTGCCATATAAAAGGCAAATTCCCAAATCCTTGTTCTCAGAAACTTCTAAGGG
Source organism: Aegithalos caudatus (assembly GCA_013389925.1). NCBI lineage: Eukaryota > Metazoa > Chordata > Aves > Passeriformes > Aegithalidae > Aegithalos > Aegithalos caudatus. The sequence continues at coordinate 23,872 of WEIU01015169.1, forward strand.
TCCCAAAGCCATGAAGAGAACAACATCTTGCTGCAAGAAATGGGGTAAATCTCACCCATTTTCATATATATTGACTGGTTTTATACTTCTATCCATTCATCCAGCATTTAATCCAATTAAGAGTCAATCCCTGGAGTTTTAAGATCTCCAATGTGTCCATCTCATCCTATTTCTCTGATCTTATGTTATCTTGGTCCACAGAGACTCACTGTATTGCTTTCACTTGTAATTCTGCTCTGCCTAATTCACCCCAGTGGAGGATTGCTATTTCATTTGTGTGGGTCCATCTTTTCAGGATCCTTCCTCCTGTTGCTGAATCACTTCCCCTACAACAAATTTTTGTTAAATCAGGCTAGGTAAGAACTGATGGTAAAACATTTTACAACATGCTCTTAGAAAGACCCACAGGGAAAAAAACATTGTATGATAGTATTTCTGAGTGCAAGTTGCTTGTTAGCAAGGACTCCACTTAAAAATCATGTTAATGGAACCACCCAACTTCATAAAGCCAGTTTTGGAGGCATTAAGTAGACCTTTGGTGGTCAAGACCAGATGAATGTATTCCAGCCCCAGAATATTGAGTAGGCTGTGCAAATGGCCTCTGAACTGCTAAATTACATGGCATTGTTTTTACTGAATGATTAAAACACTCCAACACCCACAAAGAACTTCCAAAACAGCTGAGAAAATGCTTTCAGAGGGTGTCACACTTTTTCCTTTCCATTTTTGAGACATGCTCTTTTCCAGTTTTATAACTGTTGTAAATAAAAGTGGTTGGACAGATGTTTGGAGAAAGCAAAGAAAAGGGGTCACAAAGGCAATTAAAGCAAAATCAGCCTGTTCAGAGCTGAAGATATGGCTCCCAGTTTCTCTTAAAAATAAATACAGATTCATGTGTCTTTATTTCAGTGAGCACAACCAATGTTCCTTTTACAATATCTTCTGAGCAGAATGAAGAGCAACAAGGCATCATCCAGAGAAGGAAGAGCACAGAGGAAAGAATAATAGTAGAGTAGAAAGGCCAGAAATCCTTCTGAAAACAAAGCACATCATTAAGTAGAAAAAAGCTCCATTAAACATCATATCTGAGATAGCAATGTTTTTTATCTTTTATGCTAGTGCCACAAGGCCTAAAATGATGATCAAGAACTCTAAAGCATGATGTTGTGTAAAATAAACTACAAGACAGTCCTTGCCTTGAAGTAGTTACTGCTTCACATGGAAGGCAAGAGGCAAAGAAAATCCAGACCCTGAAGATTTGTAGGAGAGGGAATGGGAACAGCACACTTATTCCCCTGACACCAGTTAAATGTTCAGTGCAACAACTCCCTAGACTGTTATTTTCCTTTTGTAAGAATAGATCTCTGACACTTAAAAAAGCGTTTTAAATTTAAAACTATTTTTACTCCAAAGCCTGAAGTGCTGTTTTGTAAACCCATCAGGTTGGTCTCTCACCAGTGACTTTTTTGTATCAATAAGAAAAATAAGAAAGGCAGCAGGAAGGAATTGATGAAAGGCTATCCCAGGCCACAGGAGTGGCCCAAGAAAGCTGCACTCCTGTGGTCACAGACCAAAATTTTCCAAAATGAGTAGGTCCACAGACAGGATTGCCAGTTGGGCTATCCTGAGATGGGAATCAGTGTCATGGTGACATGACCTTGGTCATGCCACAACACAGTCACATTTCTCAGCTGTCCTTCATCACCATTTACAAGCAGCCATCAGGGCAGGGTATTCCATACTGGTGTATTCCTGGAAACACTAGGCATTCCCACAGCACTGAAAACAGGGCTATGGAGGAGACAGAGGATATTTTGGAAAAAACCTTCTAGTCTTCATCAACTCCAACTGGTGCCCACCAGGACAGAGCTGAAAGTGAACTGGCACCAGCTGAACCTCTTGACACTGAATAGCAGACTTTGAAGAAATAGAAGTGAAGGGAATTTTGGTATCCACATGGCAAGCATGAAAATAACCCTCTTGGTACCTATATGCAGGAACAATGCCCCGCTCTAACAACTGGGACCAACACGGAGTTGTGTCAACAGATGACTCAGAAGAGGAGGAAGAGGAGGAGAAGATGGAAAAACAGGCCAAAGAAAGGCAAGGCTGTTGGAAGAAAATCAAACAAAAAGCAGCTGTGTTCTGAAGTGAGTGTGCTCGACTCGGAAATCATTTAAATTACAGGGAAATTCACCTCTCATACTTCCTAATGCTCCCAACAAGCCTGCCTCACATTCTCAGAGGGGGCAGGGGAATCAAAAACATACTTGGGGGTAATTAAGCAAACACAGCATGATTAAGAAGGTAAAACTGTTCTCCCTTCGATCCAAACCACCATTCCCAGCACCTCAGCTCAGAGCACATTCCACCCTTATTTTTCAAATCAGCCCACTCCTGAACTTCCAGCTGCTTCCCTAAGCAGGGAATCCAGCAGGCTGTGCAGTGAGTGGGACAGAAGTCCAACCATGCAGGAAATCCATCAGGAGTTGATAAACCGCATACAGGTATGGGATTTCAAGGGAAGCAAGCCCATCCTACATGTTACAACTCCTATTTAATACAGATGGTAAAAAATGCCAGAGATAATTTTTCCACCATTTGAAAGATCCTGATAAAATAGATAGAGTTGGTGTTTTTGGTGGCTTCCCTGAGACTATAACACAGAAGCAGCATTTAACAGATTCAGGGACATACCTGTGCAGACAGTTAGCAGTAACTCATTGGAATTTCTTAAGTGTCACCAAGGCTAAGTACAGACCTGTGTTTGAGGTAATAAACCAGCAATCTGTCATTCTAATCAGAGCAGACTCACATCCAAGGCATTTCAAAAGCCATGTGATTTCAGCATTTATTTTCCTTCCAAAACAAACGGGAATATTCCTTTTCGAGATTCTGATCAAAGCAGAAGCAATCTGACTTCATACCAGGCTTTAAAAGAAAATGTTCTTTAAAATTTTAAAATTAGCATAAATTAAAAAAACAAAAACAAAAACAAAAAAAAAAAAAAAAAAAAAAAAAACAA
>WEIU01015169.1:26916-43531 GCA_013389925.1 Aegithalos caudatus
AAAAAAAAAACCAAAAAAAAAAAAAAAAAACCAAACCAAAAAACTCCCAGATTTTCTGCCTTTTTAGGGGTATTTGATGTTATCAAAATGCTGCATCTGATTGTCTGGGAATTTTGTGGGCATTTTGCTCACATTTCCAAAGTCCTGACTTTGAGGATACAGTACCTTAGAACAGCAAAATATTTCATAGTGGCATCTGAGCCCCATGGATTCTCACCCAGGAGTGCACTCAACACCTTGGGTCATGAAAGAATTAGATGTAATAGCTATTAAGCTAAGCAAAAAGAAATAACACAGCTTCCTAAAAGACACACAGGGCATTGCTCAGCACTTTTGATGTCACCTAATGACAAAGGCATAGGATAAAATCCACGAAGGAGGTAGGAAAAGTCAATTTAAGGGGATCTTCCTGCTTCTCTCAGGAGGCACCACTCTATATCAACTGTATCTCATTTAAAAACTCCATCCCATTTGCCACAAGTGTAGGAGTGAAAGCCCACAGCCCTGGCTTAGTTTCAAATGGGATTTCGCCTTCTTTTAATTTCACTTGTGGCTTCAACCAGAAAAAGTTGCTGCTCCCCTCTTCTTCCTGTAAATGCTGCTCTGCAGGGATGGTGCGTGGATATGCTGCTTCATTCCGCCTGATCCTACTTTCTCCTGAGTTATTATTTCCCTTTAATAAGTGTTTCCACTGAATAACTATTCTAGTGAATAATTATCCTCATAAATAAAAAAAAAAAACCACTTCAGGACCTTACAGGGTGGAGCTGTGGAGCACTTCTCCCATCCCAACTGTGGAACAGCTGGAATAGCTGTACCCTTGGCCTCTCTGCTGACCCCTTAATTTCAAGCCTCTTTCAGAGTTGCCTATTGTAAGAAAAAAGCTCTATTAGAGACATCTTATGAATAGTGAGGTCCCCGGTGCAAGCCTTTCTGAGGATTTCCACCCACTCTGTTTCAGGGAGAGTGGCTCCTCTGGAATCAATTAAATGACTCCCAACTGTACCAGCTAAAGATCTGGTCAGGTTATTCTCATTCCTGCCTCTTGCCCCAGCTCTGCAGCAGAGGAGTTCATGCCTCCATGAACACCCTTGATCATTCTCTCCATGAAATCTGTCTCTGACTGGTTTGCCCTGCTTTGTCTACACAACATGCTGGCTGCTGTAACATCAAGGTATTTGCATTACCAGGAAAGTCTTGGGTGTGAAAGGAAATTTTAATTTCCTCCTTAGCTGAGAACTTTACAATATGTGTTTTAATAAAACAGATAGAGTCAAATTATTGCTTGTAAATGCCAATGCGCAGGAGAATTAATTAGGGCAGCAGCAGTCTGGCTGTGGAGCCTCTCTTGAGGGGTTCATGTGCTCAGGACAGCCAGAGCATGGATTCCCTGAATAAATGTCTCCTACAATTGCAAGCTTATGCAGTTAAACTTGATACAAAAAAATCACTGCTTTTGAAATCAGACTCATGATACACCATGGACCAAGTTTATCTCTGTTCCTACAGTATCCTCTATCAGCCCTGAAGGAAATGGTGATCCTGATATGAGGGACGTGTGTCTGCCAATGTGTCTGTAACCTGGAGGAGATTACAAAATTTTTTTTATAGCTTCCAGTGAGAATAAATCTTGAGAGGTATTAGGCAAGATGGCATAATAGTCCTGCTAATCTTCTCCTCCAGAGATTGGGTTTAGGTCAGTACATAATGGTTTAGTCGAAATAACCCCCAAAAATGCAGAGGAAAATCATCTGCTATGAGCTTAGATCCAATAAATACCCTGGGTGCTTAATTGTGCATCGTTTTACATGCTGTAATCCCTCCACCAACACCTCAGTGCAGCTGAAAATGCTGTCAGTCATCTTAAGCTTCCACAAATCCTTCAGCTGACTGTAGAAGTGAGACACATTTTCTGTCTCTCAGAGGTCTGTAGAAATTCTGGCCCATCTACCATAATTAAAAGTCGGGATACAAAATTGGGTGGAAGCACAGGATGGTGTGATAGGCAGGGTGAGAATGGCTCCAGAGAAGAGAATAGGAGTGAGCAGGATCTCATGCCCAAGGGTGGCTGGGCTGGGTCAGAGGATGAAAGATGCACCCCTGTTTCTGGGCAGTTTTTGGGTACATGAGAAGAGGCTGAGCGTGCTCAACAGGAGAAGCACCACCATATGGGACTATAAAGTGAAGGGAAAACTCCCTCCTGATTTGTGCAAGTGAGAAAACCCTTACTATCCCTCCCTGCCTGCAGGCAAGGGGTTTTGCTGTGAGTCTGCTGTTCCAGGCTCAGCTAAAGACACAGCCTGTGAAGCTCTTCCACCGTGATTCAGCCCAGTTTGTTTTGAAAAGTCCCACATGTACACAAACATAAGGATGGAGGCACGTCAACTGCAGCTTGTGTTGGGAGCACAGTTGCTGGACTTATACACTTCAGCCAGAAAGAAAGGAATTCTTGTTGAAACTTGTTCTGTCTGTTGCTCTGTATGTAAACTTCACATATGTCGTGGGATGCTACGTCCACAGAGAGTAATCAGAATGCATGGAAAAAAAGGAAACATTTGCACATAGTCCAGTTTCCATTTCTGCTCTGCTGCTGCACATTATTAGCACATTGAACATAACAGCTTGCGCTCACTTACAAAGACTATGAATAAATTTTGATCTCTTTCAAAAATCAAGAGAAAGAAGAGATAGGGTAGGATAAGGATTGCATTAAATCTGATAGTGTTTAGAATTTCTTCAGTCTTGAATGCTCTTTTTTCAGGGACTGACATTAAGTTAAAAATTCAAATTACTCCCATTAAAACATGGTTCCCTGGTACAGCTGTCATGAATAAATATAACATAACTAGGACATTTGTGTCTGATCATAAGTCACTAAAATTTCCAAGAATTCTCAAGGGGAACTCTCAAGGAGAGTGTCAGAATCCCAAATGACCTTGAAATCACCTCTGAATCAATAACTTGACATCTGATAGAGACAAGTGGAGAACACTCAGTCATAAAGGGAGCATATATGGTTCAGCAGCAGAACTCAGACAAAGAATTAAGGGATAGGAAAATTTCAGACTATAAAAATCAATGAGAGACTGTTGCCAAAAATTAGAATTCTCACTTTGGGCTGTAGGAAGGGAGAAAAGCAGTAGAATAGTGTAGGCAAGACTCAGAGGCTGATTCCCATTCTCTGACTGATAAGCTGTGATGCCACTCCTGTTACTCAGAAGCCTTTCAACAAGTTGTCTAGGGACAAATTGTAAAGGGTCCAGAAGGGAGCAGTGGGAAAGGAATAAAAGATGACCAGATATGAAAGTGAGTTTCATCTGGGGAAAGAAGGAAGGAAATAAGGAAAGAAAGGGAAAGTAATGCAAGAAAAGAGAATAAGAATGGAAGATAAAGAAAGAGAGAGAGAGAGAGAGGAAGAAGGCAGGAAGGCAGGAAGGCAGGGAGGAAGGCAGGAAGGCAGGAAGGAAGGAAGGCAGGAAGGTAGGAAGGCAGGAAGGCAGGCAGGAAGGCAGGCCAGAAGGAAGGCAGGCAGGCAGGAAGGCAGGCAAGAAGGAAGGCAGGCAGGCAGGCAGGCCAGGCAGGCAGGCCAGGCAGGCAGGCAGGAAGGAAGGAAATAAATCAAGATTTGTCACTCCGAGGCTGTGCTGGGTAACATCCATGAGGAGGATAATTTAGCACAGTTTTTATCTTTAGTGGCTTAAGAAAAACTTTCTGCATAGCAAAGTGCAGCCTTGATTACAGAAGCAATCTCCACAGGAGGTGCTCAAGTCAAGGTTAAGCCAACATCTCCAGGACCACTTTACACCTCTGGTGTGTTCGAGCCCCACATTGGAGCATGTGATTTTTTGGATCCTCTAACCTCACTTTCCAATGAGTACAGGCACCTGCAGTAACCAGGTCCACATGCAATTCCTCTCTGCAGTCAAGATGAATAGCTGAAGTCTTGAACTTCTAAGAACTGAAGGAGTTCTGCACCAGTCTTGAAAGTAGTCCAGATCTCAAACTTTGAATTGAACATGTTTGCTGTGAAAATAAAGGTCAAAAACCAGTGAAATTCATGGGTTCAATTTTTCTCTGTTGCAAAGGATTCATGTCCATCCTTTCACCAGTAAAGCTGAACATATATAAAACTGGAGACAGAAATGACAGTTCTTGAAAAATAGGATGTTGTTTTTTAAAATGCAGAGGGGTTATTTTGAAGACTCAATTTGTTTTCTGTATTTGCTCCTAAGGGTGAGTTTTTAATAAATCTAAATACACTTGAAACACTGAAGGTTTTTTTCTACCTTGAAAACAAACCAGTGTGTGTTTGCATACACACAGACCCATTAGCAGACTAAATGGTTGACATCAGGATCTGCAGAGCAGAGATCTCCATCTTTTCTTTCATTTGTTGTACATTGTGTCATTTCCACTTACAACATCCAAAATAGCTGTGTTTATGGCCCTTTGCAGGAAATAATCTTTGCATTGACATCTTTACTCCCCTCAGTATTGTTTTCAAAGTGAGTACCAGGATACCTAGAATTTGTAATGGATATCAAACTCTTTTTTATTTTTCATTTATTGGTAAAATTTGCCATGACTTTGAAGTTGAAGCATTTGTCTTTTTTCTTTACATAAAGAATACATTTCATTTGTTCAACAGTCAGACTTTTTTCCTACAAAGATGGACCTGAAAACTGATTTTTTCCCTGTTAACTTTCAGTTTTTCAAAGGGGAGACCTGCCAAAATTTGCTGACTTAAAAAGGACTTAAAATTTGATTTGAAAAGAATTTCAGAACTTGAAAAGAACATAGTTAGCATCATGTTATTCCATGTAGCACCTGACCCTAGAGGAAAGTGACCCGTGATTTCCTGAGATCCATTTACTTCAGAAAGGGCAGCAGGCCTTCAGAAGCATCTGGTCACAAGTGAATTTCTGTGGAACACAGGGGAAACAGTTCTTGCAAATCCAAGTATTTCAGTTTTTTTAAAAAAGGAAACATATTTCTTAATGCTGCAAGTTGGATAAGGGAAAATCTGCACAGTAACAGAGGTGTGGTCAAGGGAGGATTCCTGGAAGAATGGGACAGGGGTAGCTGAAAATACAAAAACACATAAGGAGTCAAGGTATTTCACCATAGTGGTAGGAGAGATTATTAAGACAGAGATGTGCAAGTCAAGGTTTGCCCATAAAAACCTTTGGTCTTTTAAACAAAATGAAAACAGGCTGTCACACCAGCATAAAAGATGGTTATTACTGTAGACATAACAGACCCACTATAAATTCACTTTTTGTCTGGCTTGGCCCTCTGCCATAAACATGTTGCAAACCATTACAATGATGCCTCATAGCCTTCCTTGACATAACATCCTAAATTTCTTCCTTAAAAAGTATGGCACCAAATTTCCACATGCACACTGAATTCCTCTGGTCATTGATAGAAAATAGTATTTCTCAGATGTGTAGGTGCAGAGAAGTAAGTATACACTAGATTAGGAGAAATCTGGCTTGTTCTTAGGAAAGTTTTTCCAAGATCTTGGATATTAGATCCAAGCCATATTAGAACCTGTGCACCAGAGCACCACAGAGCAATAACACCACTGTTAGCAGATAAAATGAGCACCTTCTGCCTGTGTTACTGCCTCCTGCTCTGAGCCCACTGCAGCAAAACGGAACATTTGCTAAAACTGTCACGATGTTAATTAAAAAAAAAACAAAAAACAAAAAACAAAAACAAAACAAAAAAAAAAAAAAAAAAAAACACCACAAAAAAAAAAAAAAAAAAAAAAAAAAAAAAAAAAAAAAAAAAAAAAAAAAAAAAAAAAAAAACAAAAAACAAAAACAACAACAAAAAAAAAAACAACAAAAAAAACCACAAAAAACCCAACAACTTTTGTGGTCCAGTGTAGCAACAATTTTATTTCAAGAAGCATCTGGACTTTATTAGATGCAAACACAGTTGGTAGAAGCTGAGGAGGGGGGAGAGATAAAAAATATTCTCCCTGGAATATTTTAAACCAGAAGCATTCATCTTCCACAGCATACCCTTATAATCAAACACAGGGCTTTAGGGTGATGGTGCAGTTCACTGCAAAGCTACTGCTACTGCAGTGAGTTATTGTATTTATACTTCCATTGCCTCTGCCAACTTGCAAATGGTGATAGGTGAAAAGTTTCCTTTCTTCTTTGCAGGACTCAGCAGTTGATTGTGGCCTCATTCAGATTCCTTTGCAGAAGGGAAGACTGAGGGCTGATTTCCATGTCCAGACAGTTATGGACATTTGCTGAGCCTTTTCCCTACAAAAAAACCCATTTATTTTTGGGAAGTCATCACTCACAGATGACATTTGTGATACTCTCCCTGTTGTTTGCTCTTCTGGCTTTTAACAAAGCTATGTCTTCTAGTTCCCACTCAATAAACATTATGTCATTAGTTCATTTAGACTGAATTTGTGTTTAGTAGACATATGAATACAAATTTGAATATGATTCTCAATTTAAAATTCCCAGGTCACAACAGCCTGAAGTTATACTTGGACTTAAAATCAATATCCAAAAATCAGTTTTGTAAAGGAAGTTGCTTTTTTTCAATAAGGCAAAACAAATCACTGATATCTAGTTTGGCATTGAACACTAAAAAGTGTTACCTTCCATGGAGGTGAATGTAGTTCAGTTTATTTATATTCTACCATTTAGGAGAGAATTTCACCTAAAAGGACTTAAAGATGTAAGCAATCACCCTTAGCTCAGGCATGTCTGCAGTGTCCCTGTGTACTCATTAAAACAAATGGTGTGCATAGCACTGAACACACTATGGGGCAGAGTTTTAAAATTAATTTTATCTCCATATGATCCCTGATTTAAAGTGCTGTGACTTGCAACAAGTGTGTTTCCAAGTGTGTTCCCCACCAGCAAGGCATAAGTGTGCCTGGGATGCTCTGGCATATTCTGCCATCCCTTAAAAAAACCAAAACAGTAATGTATGCAGCACCAATAAATAAACAGATTTCTGTTACAACTTGGTAGCACTGAAACCTGCTGTGTGGCACTTGAGGACAACCACAAATTAATCATTTTAAGATTGTCCTGAGGATGGATTAAGCTCAGGTAATTTCCTCTTTCCTCCTGCAGCTTGGCTGTAACCAGCAGTGTTGAAAGGCACATTTTGTGTATCTGAGAACCGGATCTAAAAAGCCATTTAGCACCACTCATAAAAGCCAGCTAAGAGCATAAGCACACAAATATTAACTCATGAAGTCTCATTGATTCATGGGATGAACCTACACAGCTCTCCAGGGAGGGGACTTTGGCCAATATGCTTAAATCATGGAGGGATTTTTCTAGATGCCTAAAGGATTAGGATGCTCCATTTTCATTAATAACCAGGCAGTGTTGCAAGGACCCACAATGTCTCTGAAAATTCTTCTCCACATGTTCGTTTCAGTATGAAATCATCTGGTGGGCTGCATCCTCCAGCGGGTGCATATCTGTTTGTTTCTTTTAGAAAGCTTGACTGCTTCCAAGAGGAATAAACTCTTAGAAATACCTAATCAGTGTATTCAGATCATAACCAATACAGCATTACGGGTTTTTATTTCCTGTTCTGTGTTGATTTTTAATTAACGTTGACATTTATATATAAAATACTTGGTTTTCAAAAGGCCAACTGGAAACCCTCTTGTGGATTACCTCATCCATGCACAGATTTCTTGGTGTGCATATTTGTAATTGTTTGAAGGTTTTCCAAGCATATCTTAAAGTCACACCACAGTTTTCAAACACACTTATAAATATGTTATAAGCCTATGAAACTTCAAAGAAAATAAATTAATTTTACACAGTAACAGTGCTTAGGGTTTGTGATGGACACTGGACGTGGAAAGAATATTTAGGCCCACATCCTGTTAAGGCTCACACAAATTTAGGGATATAGCTGCACTGCATGGATTTGGAGATGGACATGGTGGACAGTATGTATGTTTTTGTGAGATTGCTCTGGCCTGCTTCAAAATCAGTGGCACTTTATGGTTTTGAGTTTGGCTTTTCTATAAAGAAGGAAGAATTTCTAATGGTCTTAAAGCATCAATGCTTCCTTGAGAGTTGAGACAAACAGAAAAACATTAAACAGAAATTAGGAGACTGAGCCTGCTCCCAAAGAAACCGAGGTCAGAAATGGTTTCATTTCAATGGAACAAAATCTAGTAGTAAAATTTCTGCCTTCCTCTAAAATATTAGTTTTCCTTTGCTTCTCTCCTCCTGTGTCTGCCACAGCTCTCATCTCTCCAGCAGCTGTGATCTGCTGCCAAGATTTGCTCTACTCTCCCTGTAATTTATGACCCTGTCATGCAGTTTATTCATACACACTTTCCCAGTGGCAAGGCTGAGGGATACCAAGGTATCTAAAGGCTGCTCTCAGAGAGGTGCAGGGAGCCAGCTCTGGATAGACAAAGCACATGCCTGCCTTTATTCAGGGGACAGCTGAGGTAAATCAAATAGTGGAATAACTGCAACAGGTAAAGCTACACACTTTAATTGCTCTTCACAGGGTCAGACTGTGAACCTTTTGGCTGCAAACCCTCGCAGATCTCCAAGCTGAGAGCCAACAACAGCAAGGAATTCGGTGCCTTGAGCTGTCTCTGGCCTAACAGCGCTTCCCCCAGCTGATCTGCTTCCCATGGCAAGGTTTCTACCAGACACTGTTTCTACAGGAGCCAGGGGCATAAATGACATGGCTGTATGGACTCAGGCACTAGGACACCAAAATTTACTGTCTTTCAAGGAGATTCAGACTCACAAGTCTCTGGGACCTGTCAGACAATCTTAGGTCATAAACACATGGGAGGTAGATGTCCTTAGGCTGGCCCGAGGCCCCTGCATTTCAGAGGGGTTTAAACACCCGTACTCCAGAGCCCCGAGCTCTACCACAGAGTCATCTTACACCAACCTTGGTAAAACACCACTGATTTCTCTGTGATCCTTGGAATTCTGTTGTCTTAAAGATTTCTTTCCCACGTGCAGATGCTCCATCTTCTACAAAAATTCCCATCAAAGGTACGTGTCTCTCTTCCCCACTTTGTCTTCCCTATTAGAAATGTCTCAGGCTGTTTTATTTGATAGAGGAAAAAGAGTAATTTTTCAAATTTATATTTCAGGAAAATTTTCTCTAAAGAAATGAGACTTATACAGGCCCTTTGCAGCTTTCCATTTCTATATCCCTGTGCACCACTGAAACAAAATTTGAAGAAAGGGAGAAGGAAGAGTCCATTGGGAGATAAATTCTTGGTGTAGCACTAATTTTAAATACTACACATGACATTCTGGACTGTAAATTAATTGAAGAGACCTTCTGTCAAAACTTTCCCTTCATTTTATGAGCAAGTAATCTTCACTTTATGCTAAAGCACTCTATGGAAAATGTGAATGTTGTTCCTGGAAAGTGAGCTACGACCTCTTTCCACATTGTATATAAATCTGGAGACTATAATCAGATGCAGAAGCAATGTATATCTCCAGACTCTGAAGCTTCTACCTTCCCCTATAAATCTTTCAGATGTGGAATAGACAGCAAGTGGATTAATACAAATCCTGCCAGATTAATACCCCAATCTGATGATATTTAGGTAATGTTTACTTCAATTTCTGCATGACCTGGCTAAGCAAAAATGTGCCTCTAATAAATATAGCTGGCTTGGGACATATTCAATCAGTACAAACACCAGATGCATCATCAAGAGCTTTGGGATATTTGTTTTTAGCATATGACCACAAGATATGATGCATCTTTGAAACACTTCCTACTTCACTTACTAATGATGTTCAGCTTTTCTGGTGTTGCCAGAAGCTATCCTGGACAACATAAAGTGAAACTTTCCTCTTCAGACACTGTCAAACTATTCAGGCTTTTTCTTTTCTTCCCTTTAAAAACAGCTATTTTCCCCCTCTGTTTCCATACCTATGGAAATTATAATCATTACTCTAGATCATCCTGCTAACACGCTGAAATTCTGCTCCTTTTACGAAAAATGTGAAATTTTTTCTCAGTTCAAGGGACTGGACTACAATCACCTTATTGTAAGGTAAGAGATTTAGTTTTCCAGCCATTTCATGCTTAAGTACCTGCCTGCCCACTGCTCCCAGGACATAACAGAAAAGTGTAGCCAACAAAGTGTAGGCCAACCTATGAAGCCAACCCTCTGCCCAGCATTCAGAGGTGCTGCCTGGTTTTGAGAGGAGAATTCTGCAAGAGAAGAGATGTGTCTGAATCACCAGCTTTCCTGCAAAACACTTTGAATCTTTAAATCAGTGTGTAAGTGTTTGGAAGTAGTGAAACAGATTCCTGGAATATGGGCATGGCTCCTTGTTCCAGGCAAACTGGCTTGTTTTTACTTGTGGCTTGTCCCAGTGGAAAACCTCTTGCAGCATCTCTAGCTAAGCCAATCCCACACACATCATGGCTGAATCCTATCAGTGATAAAGCTTCCATTTCCAGACAAACTCTTCTGGTGTGGCTGTATCAGGCTAGGCGGCAGAAAGAATTATGCAAAATGGCCTGTGAAAACCATGTGTATTTATTGTTACTACAGTAATTCACCATCTCAAGGGTGAGGACACTGCAAACTCTATAAATACTGGCAGAAAGGTAAATGAAGTGAGTGACAGCTGTTGGAAAGCTCCAAATCTGTATGATTTAATGGATAAGTAGCTCACTACAGACTGAAAATATGAGCTCCAAGCCAGTCCAAGATGCAAAGAAACCCCCAAACCAGAAAAAGGACCAGAATCAAAAAACATATGCAGACTGTTATCAGTTTTGAGTGACAGGAAAAAAAAAAAAAAAAAAAAAAAAAGGCTAACCCACTTTAATCAACAGTTGAAAGTAAAGAAGGAATTCAAAGGATTAATGACAAAGCAGAAATTTTCTGAGTCAGTATAGGAAGTCCTTTGCCATGAGGCCCAGCTTTCAACCCAAATGAATCCAAGCACAACTGGAAGGTAACACGAAGCCACCCCAGAAACAGTTAAGCAATGAGACATTAGGATTAAGGTAGCTCCATTGGCCAGCTCGACTCTCATTAGAGGTTTCCAGTGGAAGTGATGGGAGGAAAAATTAATTTCAATACTGATGCCTATAAAGAACCAGAAGTGTCCCTCGGCAAGGCTCCCCAGAGAAGAATCACACCTGTAAGAAGCCCTGGCTTCAGACTAATTATGAGTTGACAGATTGACACAGAATGAAACTCCAGCCTGTTTTATTACAATTTCTTACTAGAAGCTCAGCCTCCACAGAGTGTTTGAATAAGTCAGAAACAGCCCTTCTGCCTTATTTTGGGCCTCTCTCTGGGCTGGATTCCCATCCACAGAAGAGAATGAGTTGTGAAAATCCCACAGGAGAAGCGACACTATTGCTGGGCCATAGAAACAGCCAAGTTAAAATAAATAAATCAGAAACCAAGGAACATCTTGCTGGCCTGGATTACCGGAAGGCAGAGGGTGGAAAATCAAGAAGAAGAAAGTGAGAATGAAGACAGGGAGAAGACTCAAGTTCTACCCCAGAAGCTGGAAAGTATAGAGCAGGAGGCCAGTGAGAACTTCTGGACAGGGCTGAAAAACACGTGAAAGTGAGAGCTTCTCTCATCTATGAGAATGCAGCCAAAAAATCAGATTACTTACAGTAAAAGAAGAAGAAGGAAACAAGAAAAAAGAAAACCCCCTCAAAACTGGCAGCAAAGAACTATCCACACTCCTTGGCTTCACGTAATGCTGGGTGTAAGGGGTAAGAAAGAAACAGGGGACAAACTGCAGCTTGGAGCCAAAACATTTCCCTTCTGGATGCTCCTGGCTCAGTTCAGCCCTTTGTGACTCTCAATTTCAACCCCTTATGTACTCCCCTATAATCATCATAATATGTGGCTGTTTGCTTGCCTAGTGTATTCGACTTCCTCACAGCAAGCCAAGCTCAACCCAGCACTAGCATTTATATCTGGATTTTAACCAGGCCTGCCTATAACCAAATGAGACTCGGTGTGGTTTGCCATATTCACTGGGAGAGAATAAAAGGAATTGCACTCAAACACCAGGGTTTGTGGCCAAGTTCACCTCATGCTGCTGGTGGTGATATCACCGTTATTTCACTTTGCTTCAGTACTTTTAAAAGTGCTGTGGAAAAAGGGAGGGTTTCTGGGCTTTGAGGGAGATGCAAGTGATGCAAACAAAGTGGACATAACTGACTGTTGCCCTTTCATTAAAAGAAAAATCCCTTTATTGGTCAAAAGTCAAATTATTGTTAGAAACCTGTAATGACTAAATAAAAACAGCCAACAGAATGTGAGCAGGGCAGACATCAACTGGGAGATGGAACAGCCCTTGAGATAAAATAGTTCCAACTCTGCCTAAAATAACATTTTTCAAGAGCTGGCCCCACTGTGCTTGGTGTCGGACACCAAACCAGGTCCCACATTCCCGATCAGAGGTGCTCATGACACATCCTGAAATGCCAACTCAGACTTCCAGAGCTGTCCTGAGAGTTCCCAGAAGTGCTGCAGAACTCCCTGGAGGGGCATCAGGATGGGTGTCCAAAGGATTTAGGGCAACATGGGTAGGATTCAGGCATCTGTGAAAGTCTCTGCCAGACATTTCAAAATGTGATGAGGAACAGGTTTTCACCTCTTTGAAGCTGGCACTGCCCATCCAGAAGTTTCACCTGGGAGTGAGTGACTGTACCATGCCACTTGTCTGCCAATGCCCATTGTCGTGGGTCTAATGAAAGTTCTCATTTTTGTTGGTGTTTTGGCAACAGGAAGAATGTCAGGATCTCAGTTTCTGTTCTTAAATCACTACTATGTGATGCAAATACCTCACTGAAAGTCAGGAAAACAAATGAACAACCTGAAAGCCGCAGGAGAAATCCTCTGCCTGGGAAAGAATGGAAATCTCTTCCCCCTTGCCCTCCAAAGGTGCTCCCCTGATTTTGCAGGGAGTGGCTCACCAGGGCTAAACGCCTGGGGCTGACGGTACTGCAGAGTCAAATGCAAAACAAGAGCTGTGGCTGCAAACTTCTCATCACTGGCAAACTACAACAATTTGGGTAGACCAAACTAAATATCCTAATCCATGGACAGCTAGAGAAAGGAAATGCATTTTTCTGTGTTGATGACACCGAACAATTCAATTCGTTGGGCAGAATTAGGGAGGAGGGAGAAAAGAAGGAATTTCCATTGAGAGTGCCAAAGATGCAATTAATGTCCTGTCACGGAGCATTTATACCCGGTGAAATTCATTCCTGAGCTGAGAGCCGACATACAGTTACTTCTCCCTGAGGTTGCAGCTAACGGGCAGAAGGAATGGATTTCATTTCAAGAGCGATGTTGCGGATTCCTGGAGGAGACACTCAGCAGTGAATGAAGCACTGTGCTTTAGAGCCTCAGCAGCCTTGAAGTGAATTTTGCTGTGACCTAACAAAAACCACAGACTTGAAATTGTGATGATTCAGAAATTTTCAGGTCGCAACAGGGGTCCTTGCAAAATATTTGGGAACTGCAGGAAGTGTTTAATGGTCTCCTATGTCAAGGAGAGGAATCCTGACCTTTTCTCTTCATGATTCTTGTTCCTTATAAGCAATACTTTTAGAAGGAGATAATTAAGCCTGAGTGGCCTTTTTTCCTAAGATTGCTTATAGAACAGCAAGTGACTTGGATTGGTCCTTTATGCACTGATTCATCCCCTCTTTGCTGCTGGAATTTGCTGAAGAATGGCTACAGGCACAGACCGTGCTCCCAGTCACACGTGTGACTCCCCACAAGTGTGTGCAGTAAAGGATATCAAGCGGAGAGGTTTATCTGCAGAGCAATACAATGGAGCAACCAAAAGTCAGGAGAACCTTATAAGGGTATGTGCCTTTCCTAGCCAAGAGTCAAAAAGGTAGGATTTCAGTAGGAAAAAAAAAATTGAAAAGACCAAGAACATGAATCAGAATACCAACGGCTAAAGCAGAGGTTTGGGACATTCCTAACCCTTATTTGGATGCAGGACTCATGGACGGGTGGTTTATAAATTCAAACTGATGTTATTTGGATGCAGAACCCATGAATGGGTGGTTTATAAAATCAAACTGATGTCATCTGAAGGACAATGTCAGGTGAATCTTCCTTTCATTTCCTGTTAGCTTGAAGGACAGACTGACAGAGGGACAGACAAAGGAGCTACATCCATTTCCTGAAATAAATAAGAGACATCTCACCAAGTTTAACAGCATGAAATGTAATAATTACTACATGCTTGTGTCGTAATTACTGTCAGAGATTCCTTTAAAAAAAGAAACCAGGCTGTTCCAAATCATCTTGAAATACTCCTAAGACTATTTCTGCCAGCTTGTAAATGATGGCTATGCAAGAAACTAATTTGAGCATCGCTGGAAATTATAATTTTGTTTTGTGTGCTTCCAGTAATGTTTTCTCAAACAAGGATCTTACATTTGTCCCTGTATTTGTGTAACTATTTCTGTGGAAAGCATTAGACACAGTCACACGCTTGCTGACACTGTCTTTTCTCATTCAAATTTCAGACAATACAAATTTCAGTTTGTGTAAATACTTATACTACCCTTGAAGACCTAAGTGCAGTGCAAAATGATGTGAACCGGACTTAAAATAAACAGAAATAAGGTCAATGTCAATAATTTAACCTTCATGGGAACTATACCTGATACATGAACCTTTTATATGCCACTTGCAAATAATTGCTAAAAGCAGATATTTCTTCCTCGTGTTTGCCTCTCCACTACATCCTGTTCCCTAGGTACTTAGGTCTTACATTTAAGCAGATTTCCCTGAGAAAAATTTATATATCAGTACCCTGCTGTCCTTGAAGACTTCTCATAACCCTTTCCTTTTCCATGCCAATTCAGCTTAATTAGCCACTTGTATTAGCAGCAGGATGTGTTCACACATCCATTGGCTCTATACTCAGTAACTGGAAAAATTACCTCAAATTGCCTCCTCAATGCATGTATGTATTTCCTAGGATGGACACTCCTCTTTTCCACTCATTTCCCCTCAGTAATTTTTCATTTGGAGCAGGTCAGGTAAAGTACATCCAATGCTCAAGCAGCAATATTTTCTGATGATGTGCTTTTCACATGGCTTTTATCAGAGAATTCCAGACATAAGGTGGAATGTGAGATGGAATTTGAGGATGGCACATCATATCTTAGGTCGCAGAAAAGCCAGAATGGTTTCTGAAAGCAGGTTCTCATTTCAACAAACTGGATATTTGCTGGTTTATGATGCTGTGTCCCGCTTCAAAAGCTAATACTCTCCATTGCTGTGGCTGCCTTAGTTCTGTGAATATTATGAGGGATAATGTGCGTCTGGTGACTCAAAAGAAAATAGATAAATAAAAAAAAGGCAGTGCAGTGGATCTAAAAATAAAAATTAGGAAAGGTGGGAATTAGCTCACCACAGCTCACCTCAATTACCAGGTCAGGTTTCAATTTCCAGTAAGTTTTCAGTAGAGTAGCTTGTGTAAATGTATCTGTGGGCACTCCTCATACAGGGGAAATTTCCTTGAAAACAGATACCTGACACCACAACTATGTGTTTTCCTGGAACAGAGCACACGCTGGATCAGTACTCTGCCTGCTGACACAGTCTTCATCCCAAGAGTTGATATTACTGCTTGCACGTCAGTAAAGACAGCACAGTGGGCTTGCAGGAAGTGGAACTAGAGCCTGGTGCTCAACATGCTGAACAACTCCTACAGAGAGCTCTGGATGTTCACCTTAAAGGTGTCTGGAAACACTACCTCACACTCAGGTTTGTCTGAAGAGTTGCTTTTATACCTCGGGAACTGCAGCAGACTTTTTAGATTAACAATCCCTTTGCCAAGACAAAATATGTGTGAGGAGCAAGAAAAAGGTTATCAACACAACCTTCCTGTATTATCTGAACTCGGGTGCTGGTCCAGGCACTGTACCAGAATGGGGCATACACTGTGCTTTGTTCCCTAGCAGCCTGAGAGCCACACTCACTGTGCACACTCTCTGCTTTGCAGTATTCCTTCAAACTAGGGAAAAGAACCGTCCTCCCAGAGCAGCAGAGATGCCCATGGGAAGAAGAAGATGGAAGAGGTTGACAAAATTTGTGTACACCAGGGTTACACTAGGGCATCACGCTGAAGAACCTTTCCACTTAATAAAGGTTCAACACCTAGTATTTCTTTTTTTCACTTTTCTTTTGTTCTGAGAGTTCATTTTGGACAGCAAGGAATAAAGTCAGAGAAAGAGGCTGTTAAATTTATTTTGAATGGAATGCAATGACACCGATTTTTCCATGCGAGGTGTGAAAACTTTTAATCTTGAATTCCCAGCAGTAGATAAACCATCACTTAGGGTTTCTATTTCCAACCCGTACGTTACACCTCACTTTCTCCCCTGTGCAGAACATTACTTCTCCTGAACGGAGCAGTATCCGCTTACAGGCAGCGCTGCTCCAAGGGAAAAAAAGAAAACTTTGCCTCTCCCTTCAAAAAAAAGCCATTTTGTTCAGCCAGATGTTCTACAAAATGGCACGGCCGCTGTGCTTGAGGGGGGCCGGGCCTCCCACCCCGGCGGGGCTCGGCGGGGCGGTGGCGAC
>WEIU01015169.1:43676-117147 GCA_013389925.1 Aegithalos caudatus
GGGGGGCTTTGTCTGACCCCCCGCGCTCGCCTTCAGCCGCCCCTCGGCTCGGCGGACCCGCACACGTGTGCGCCCCGCGCCCCTTCCCGCTGCCCTCGGTAACGCCGAACTTTGCTTTCTCTTCCCCCTCTGCATCCCCGTTCCTCCTCCTCTCCCCCCAGAGACCTGCTATGACAATGGACGGTACTATCAGATAAACCAGCAGTGGGAGCGCACTTACCTGGGGAACACGCTGGTCTGTACCTGCTACGGTGGGAGCCGAGGGTTCAACTGCGAGAGCAAGCCCGAACGTAAGTTGGTGACCCCTTTTGTCTGCGTCGAGACCCCAGCACGGCTTTTGGTGCCGAATAAGCCAAGCCTTGTACGAGTTAGGGCTGGCAGCCCGGGTTTTCCACCGAAGTTTGGTACTTAGGGTCAGTAACGGGATCTACACTCAATTACGCTGAAGATCTGGCTTGGGATTTTCAGAAATGCTTTTCATTAGCGATGGGCCTGCCACCAGAACCCTGAGCCAAACATCACTCATCTCTCTGGAGGATTGGATCTAAACATTAATTTTGGAGCCAACCTCTTCTTTATAATGAACTGAACTGACTCCTGGACTCGCACGGGGAAGTTCAAATCTGGAGTCACTTTGCAGCTCTGGCTCTGCTCTGTTTGATTGCTTCACCCCAACTTTTCATAGCTGTGCAGTGTCGTCAGCTTGTTTAAAAATATTTCAACTTACAACTTTCCACAGCCTCCCGGCCATGCTGTGAGCTTTCTATAATTGAGTGTAAAATGAGATTGTTTAGTCTGTGCAGAAAAAGTTTAGGGAACAGAAAGAAGTTTAAATGCAAAGTCTGCTGGAGGATGCGTCTCTAGGATTCGGTGTAGTTCAGTTTATCAGATGCAATCTATCTGCATTTATTGGTCTGAAGCCACTGGTGTGCCATAATTCCTTTATGTTGCTCTGGAGATAGAAGAGACAAAAAACTGGTCCCTGGCTGACAGTGTTCATGTAGGACAGATGTGAGCATCTCAGCCATCTGTTCTGCAAGGTTTGTGTGCTGCCTGCCTCACGGCTGGAGTATTTTAAGGAGTACTCAGTCCCCTTACTCGATAAAAGAGGGTTCAATCTACTTTTCCTTCCCCTGCAGAGATTCCCAAGTTTTCCTTATGACACCATGAACTATCTGCCTGGCAGTGAAGAATAATGTTGTGCTTCATATCTTGAGTCTGGTGGCAGCACTGATGTTCTGTAATCACTTAACCTATTCACAAGTGTGAGCAATACACAAGTAGTAAACTTTGCTGTTGACTTTGGTGGGACTGCTGCAGAATTTGGGATTAATTTACTCAATTTTTGCTAAGTCAGAGGGAGGAGGATTAACATGACAAAGCACATAGCTTCCAGGGCTTGTTTGCTCCCTCCTGTCTTTTCTAGTGTTGTCTTCAAACAGCTGGGATTGATGCTTTCAGGCATGTCTGCCACGTGCAACTTTTGGTTCCCTGAGGGAGGGAAGAAAAGGTTGTTGAGCATCATGGGGACCTTGAGGGGGCAAATTTCACCCAGTTTCCTCTCTGTTGTTTCATCCCTTTCATTCCTTTCATTAGGAAAGAGGAGACCGTGTGAGGAGGCAAGGAATGTGTTTCTGTTGGCTGTACATGTTACTGATGTGGTTACATGAAGCTGATTATTTAATTTTTTTTTCTCTCTCCTAGCTGAAGAGACCTGCTTTGACAAATACACTGGATCCACTTACCGAGTTGGGGAGACCTATGAGCGCCCCAAGGACTCCATGATCTGGGACTGTACTTGCATTGGAGCTGGACGTGGGAGAATCAGCTGCACCATTGCCAGTATGTAACCAAGAGCCTGTTCCTAGAGCTATTGTTCCTTAGTGTCATATTTTCCAGAGCAATTGACACGATATTACCAGTGCCTATTAGCTACAGTTGCTTGGGGTTTAATCGAAAGCCCACTAAAGCTTTGAAATGAAAAGTCCTTGCCTCATGTACATAAATTTGCACAACCAAACTCCTCTTTTAATTAAGAGGTCAAGTGCTATGTGAGAAAATGTAGGCCAGAAATTACTGTTAGTGTCCAGCCATACAGGCTAGTAATTTATTATGTACAAGAGTGTGTGTTACATCTTCAGAGCTGCAATTACAAAAGTAGTTTTTTGATTGGGAAAAAAGTCTGCTCTGCAGCTGGTGGGTCAAAATAACACCATCAGCATTAATGGAACTACTCAGAATAAATGATAATAAATGAATGCCACCTGAGAGCTGGTCCTTCATCCTCCAAAAATGTTGTTGAACACTTGTCTCTAAGAGAACTGGGATTTGATGTCCAGACAGCAGCTTAACATGTTTCTACAACTCCTTTTTCACTAGCCTGACCCATACTTTCCTCTTGCTCTTCCCTTTCTTCCCATGGTACTTTCTCCCCAGCTCCCCTTTCACGTCTCTGTCTGGAAATCCTTTCCTTATTGAGTCACTGAATTGTTCACAGTTTCCCTTTAGTTCATAATTGGACTTTTCTGTGAGCACAGAGGAAGATTGCTGTGTGTCAGGATTTTTACACTGAGATTTCAAAGTCTCTGAGGTACCTTTTGAGAAAAGTCTTGCTGTTAAAAGTATCCAGTTTCTTGTTTAAGACACACATGCAGATCCTAGTAGTGTTGCCACAGAGGACTCGGAAACCAGCCATCATTGTAGCGTGGGAAAAAAATAATGCATTAAATCTAACAAGTAAAGCTGGAGCCCTTCTGAATTTAATGGCATTTTATTGGGCAGGGATGATAAGTGTTGTAAGAAAAAGAGTCAGTAAGGAAATTGCGAGTGTAAGAACAGCCTTGTTTCCTCATCATCAGCCTGGTTTAGAGCTCACTGGAGAGTCTCACTGCCTGCAACTGGCTTTGAATCAATCTTCAGAGCAATGAGATTCCCTGCTTTTATAAAGGAGCCCACAAAACATTTTACTGGCTCTTAATAAATGATGGGATGTAGGTGTTTTTTCTTTCTTTTTTTTCCTTGGTTCTTCAGAAGAAACAAACCCTGTGTTTGCAAACTGCCCTGCACCTCCCTTGGCCTGGACTGCCTCAGAGCTGAGGGGCACAGATGGGCTGGAATTTGCCTTTCCAGGGCAGACTTTCCAAACTCCAAAAGAGATTCCTCACTGGGCTGTCACACCAAGCACCTCCTTATCCTCCATGTGCTGTCCTGGCCATCACGTCCCTCACGAGTGGCCACAGAGAAGCCCAAGTGGCGTTGCCTCAAACAAGATGGAGGCGAACCCTCTCTCACCAGCCCTCAGCCTGAGAGCAGGGTCAGAGGGAGAAACAGTGCCTCATCACTCCCTGGCACTCCCTTTTCACCAGCCAGGCTTTGGCTGTGCTTTGGAACGTGGAGAAGTTAGCTGAGGGACGAGGACAGGGCCTGGGAAGTGCAGAAAATGGTGGGCACCAGCAGAAAAGGGCAGGTGGCAGTGGGAAATGTTGAGCACCATTTTACAGGCTCATGTACCCCCTCATTCTCCTCAATGTCCCTCCTCCTTCTTGCTGCCATTTACCCCAGCTGACCCCCTTTGCCCCTGGCCAGATGGCCCTTACCTTGTCACCACCATGCTCTCCCTGGTGCGTCCCTCACCTTGGTTCCCCTGTCTCCCACCACAGATCGCTGCCATGAGGGTGGCCAGTCCTACAAGATCGGCGACACATGGCGCCGGCCCCACGAAACGGGCGGGTACATGCTGGAGTGTGTGTGCCTGGGCAACGGGAAGGGCGAGTGGACCTGCAAGCCTGTGGGTGAGAGCCTGCTCCTTCCTTCCTTCTCCCTCAGTTGCAGTCAGGGCTTGTGGGCCCTTTCTCCTTGTCTCCCCTGATACGTCCTCATGTGGGAATGCCCTGGGTGGGCTCTGACGCACTTTCCCCTCCCAGCTGAGCGATGCTACGACAACACAGCCGGGACGTCCTATGTGGTGGGAGAGACCTGGGAGAAGCCCTACCAGGGCTGGATGATGGTGGACTGCACCTGCCTCGGTGAGGGCAGCGGCCGCATCACCTGCACCTCCAGAAGTAAGTGGCAGCTGCCGGCTGCTCCCGTTTCATTTATCCTGCTTATTTTGTTTGTTTATTTTCTTTCTTACTTTGCATCCTGCATGGGAAAGCTATTGTTTTGTCTGACCTGTGCAAGTAACTAGTTTGAGAGGGACGGCCGTCCTCTGAGAAGTGGTGGGAAGTGAAGAGGGAGGAGAGGCCTGTGTGGTGCCCAAGTCACCATTTGCAGTCTGGGAACACTCCCCAGAGATGGTCGGTCATCGGTTCTGGGGACTAGGGTGCCTGCATTATTTGGGGATTTAATCTCGTGGAGAGAGAAAGGTTTAAGGAATCTGTATGTCAGCTGAGCCAGGCCTCTCCCAGGAAGTCAGGGAAATCTCTTGGCCCACAAAATGGCAGAGAATTTTGCCTAGGATATCCATTTCTGTGCTTTCAAGGAGCCTTCTGAGGGACAAATGAGTGGTTTTTAAGTTAAATACCCTTTCCAAAAGCAAGATCTGCAAGATTAAAATATGTTCTTACTTCTTTCTCTCTGTTACTGTTTAATTTTTGTGTTAGCTAAACCAGAGTTTGTTTTGCCTGCTCTATCATCTCACCTATCAATTTTCCCATCCAATTTCCCGCTCCAGCAGCACAGCTGTTTTTTTTTTTTTAAAGTTTTTGCTTCGAGAGATATTACCGTAAATACTCCATTTTATTTGTATATGCAGAGCAAACAGAACTTTTAAAGCCCAAAATCTTGCTTGTTTATTGACCTTCTGTTCCAATCCTGTTAGCTCCACCTTAGAGCTTACTTCTCGCTCAGGTTTATACCAGTTGCCTCAAGAAAATTTATCTTTGTACCTTACACCTTGGTTATGCAAGATTTGGGAACTTTTCTGTAGCCTTTCAATTGCCTGACATTCAGTTGCCTCGGGGCACACAAATAATGGGTTTTTGCTGATATAAACAGCAGACTTGTAAAGAATAAGACACTAAGGAGGGTGGAGATTAAAATGGAAGACCTGGAGAGTCTTGGTCAAGAAATAAACTATAAAAATCAGCCCAGCCTTGACAATATTAAGTCTGTTAAAGACATATGGGGAAAAATCATTATCTGTCAAATGGGAATGAATAAAACAGAATGTGTTGTTTGTGAATTTTGGAGGACTTATTATTACTAATAAAATGTATTTGGCAGTAGCTTTCTTTCCATAACTCAGGTCTGCGCTGTTGTATCATGGGGGAAATTACAATATAAGGACCTGTTCATTTTTCATTTTGTTTTCCAATTACATTTGAGTAGAGAAATTCAAATTTATGTATATAAAATGATACCTCTAGGCCACAAAATGGCATTACACTTCAAGTGTGTGCTGCTGTTATGTATCTTTTATGGCCAGCATTTTCCAGAATCACAGCTGATTGCTTTAGTGATATTCCAGCTATTCATTGAGAAGACTGTTCGTAAGACACATTTTTTTCACATTTGCAAAATTGCATGATGAATGCCTCACCAATTTACCATACTTCTGGCAAATGCTCAATTTCTGGTGATTCTAGCAGTGTGAATCAGTAACATGTTTTCTACATTCACATTCTGTCCCATGTGCTCTCTCAGTGGCAATCTGGCTTAATGCACATGTCCTTCCACGGTTCTTCATAAATCCATGATCATTGATCTGTGATTATATTTGAGCCACTGTATCAAGTTTCCCTTGAATAAGAAGGTAAAATGTTGTAATGGAAGAAGAACTAGTTAATCCATGAGGCTCTGGCATCCAGACAAAAGTAGTTTGTTGTGCTGTCCTTTGAACCCATTTGCTCAATTCATCAGGGGCTGTGGGTTATTAAAGAGATTTAGGAAGTCTGGTACTCCTGGTGTTACTTGAGCAGCTTGTATTAACTTCCCTGCAGCTTCACGGAGGCTTCTTTTGGAAGAAATGGGATTTGACGTGCTGCCCTCAGACAGGTTGTAGCCCTTCCCAGAGGGGAAAGAGCCCTGAACTTGAACTGTGCCTGCAAAGACTTCTGTGTTTTTTCTTAAAAGAAGAACAAGGGTCATTAAAAAAAGTTTTGCTTTAAAGATGTGTGCTAGACAGAATGAGTTTAGAATGGCTTTAAAAAGTAGCTCATTTGGACAACGGCTGCAAAGTGGAAGCACAGTTCTGGAAATGAATGGAAATCTTTCCTTAGGCTAAAGCACCAGGATTTTGGGATACTCTCAGCCTTTGCAGTTTAGTGCAGGCTTTAGTGCATGTAGGAATTGCAGCAGTGGGCTCCAGAGAATGAGATGAACCCTTATTTCAGGCTTTAAAGATGAGCTTGTTTGATGGAGTTGGTGGTGGAGTGCTGGGAACTGCCCAGCAAAGCCACCCGGTGCAGGCCCAGCTGAGAGTCCCATTCCTCACACAGATCGCTGCAATGACCACGACACCAAGACTTCCTATAGGATTGGAGACAACTGGAGCAAGAAGGATAACCGTGGGAACTTGCTGCAGTGTGTCTGCACCGGGAACGGCAGAGGCGAGTGGAAATGTGAGAGGCACACCTCCCTGCACACCACCAGCACTGGTAAGTGGGACATCATAGCATGGAATGTAGGGAAGGGGAGGAGGAATGGCACGTTTTGACAGGTTAGAACTTGAAGTTGAGTTGCTCTGTCCTAATTCAAATATTTCAGAGTCTTGTCTCGGAAAGATCAGCAGCAAAGAGGGTCAGAGTTCAGTAGATGCTCCTTGTTTGTGCCTGTGGAGATAAGATTAATTGGTACCTTGTTTCCCTGCACACATGGGGCTGGCACATACAGATGGGATTGCCTGCACAATCTCAGGGCAGTAAATCACATCTAGGGCCCTGCACTCACAGGAACTATCTTTGTCTTGGGAGCATGGCACTCCAAGTTAAATGTTTGAACTTTATGTATTTGCCTGAGGGTAACTTTCTTGAAGTTTCCTTTATTTAAAACCCCACCGAGACCATCTGGTTTCTTTGACATGATAAATACATCTGCTAATGGCAGAGCTTTAAAAACACAAAAATGTCAAGGAATGTATACAATGCTGTTTAATACATGTACCTGAGATAGCTTGTAATTTTGGTATGAAATATTGCCTAGTTTACAGGTAACATATTCTTTGTGCCCAAGGTTTAAATCTTCAGCTCCTAAAATTTTTTTTTTTTTGGTCATTTTAAGGATCTAGGTTTCTTATCAGTGAGTGCAGTGTAGAACTTCTGTTTTCCTGCAGTGCCTGCACTAAATTTTACTTGGTAAATGACCTTTAACTATTTGGTGCCATCAGGTTAACTTAAAACATTCAGAAGGTCTAAACTTCAAAATGTGTAACACCTCAAGGGTGTTGGTATTTCATTTCCATTACTTCCCCCGTTTCAGCAGAGCTAAATTTGTGGAGGTTCCTGCGGGAGTCATTAGCAAAAATTTATATGATGTAGACAACAACAAGCCTCTTTGTCTCTTAGTATTATTCCAAATGATAATGTGCCAAAAACTTTGGTTCAAAATTTAAAAATATCTGACTAAATGAATACATTTCAAGCTTATTCTTCTTGTTTTTCAATGAAAAAGTCAAAATTAATCTTTTTTGCCTTATCTCCCTACTTCCTTGGTAATTTTTATTCTCCTGTCACTGATCTTGATTTTTCTACATTTCCTTCAACTAATTTTCTTTTTTTTCAAAAAATAATTGTTTTCTAAACAATTTGTATGAAAAACAGCTTCTAAATGCTTTCTAAAGCCACTCTGCAGGGTTGGAAACAAGAGGCTGTCATTAGCAGAAAGGGGGAGTTCTGATTTTGAAATTTGCTAAGTGGAATGATTAAGCCGCATCCCAGGAAGTTTAAGGATGGAGTGCCTGAGGTTTTATTCTCTCAGCATTTGATGGCAGCCTTCTGTTGCTGAGCTTTGCGTGCCACATGTCCCCTCTGTCCTGCATTGTGCCCAGGCTCTGGCTCCCCCAGCATCACCAATGTGCAGACGGCGCTGTACCAGCCCCAGCCGCAGCAGCCCCAGCCCCAGCCCTACGGCCAGTGCATCACCGACAACGGCGTCGTCTACTCCGTGGGCATGCAGTGGCTCAAGACACAGGGCAGCCAGCAAATGCTCTGCACCTGCCTGGGCAATGGAGTCAGCTGCCAGGAGATAGGTATGAGTTGGTGTGTGGTGCCTGTTCACTCCAGTGAGCACTCAAGAGCTGTGCTGTGGCTTAATTTCCTTTAATGGCCTTTGTGTGCGTGTCAGAAATGTCCCTTGAAGAAGATATACTGGAGAAAGGTGCAGTGGGGGAAGAAATTATTTGGTTATTTGAAGCCTAGTTCTTTAGGGCAAGAACATTTCCCAGTGAGCTATATATAACCTGCTGAGGGGAAACAGAGCCCTTGGGGAGCAGCATTAATAACTTTATTCAAATTAAGCTGCAATAATGTACGTTTGAAAAAGAATGTAAAAGAATGCCACAGCTGTGGGGCTGTCTGTTGGTGTGCATTGGCCTGTCTCCATGGCAGTCAGTGTGGGTTCCCAGCAGCCAATGACTTGGCCTGGAGGGGCTGTTGCTGTTTCAGAGCCCTGAAATTTGGGGGTTGCTTTAAGCTGCATTCTAATGCTGTGATTTTCTTCTTGAAGCCGTGACCCAAACATACGGTGGCAATTCTGATGGAGAGCCCTGTGTCCTGCCTTTCACCTACGATGGAAGGACTTTCTATTCCTGCACCACTGAAGGCCGCACAGATGGGCACTTCTGGTGCAGCACCACTTCCAACTTTGAGCAGGACAGGAGATACTCCTTCTGTACCGAGCAGAACGGTGAGTCCTCCTCAGAGGGCCTTCACGTGCATGTCTCCCTGTTGTAGGGATGGAGGAAGGAGTAAGAGGACACAGGAACAGGCTGCCTGACCAATTCCAGCAGTCTGGAAGCACTCAAGGCTGTGCTGTGAATGGAGGGATGCCTGATGACAGAGCACTTGTATGTTCTTTGCATCTTTGGAAGGTGCTACAGATGTACCCTTTGAGTCCTGTTCTCTGCCCTCTAAGCTGACCTTAGAATTGGGAGTACCTGATCGTGGTGGAGCTTTGGCCCAAAGGATGCTTATCTTTGGCCTTGCTTGAGTGAATTGCTTCAAGCAATGCCCATATTAGGCTGCAAAGAGGAGGATATCCATGGAGTACAGCTTGTGCAGTCCTGTCACTCCCTCCATTCTGGCTATCTAGCCTGACTCCATATATAGCAGTGATTTTCATGTGATTTGTGGTCACTGATCAAGAGCTGGGGCATGACTAAGGCAGCAGCATTCCCTCTTGTCTGTGGATGGTCAGTGTTCCCTTTACAGCACAGATCTATCTACCCATGTGGTTGCACTTCCTGTCAGACATACATGGAGCAGTGTCCAGGCAGCTTCTTGGGATCTGACCTTGGAAAGAATATTTCATGCTGGGTTGGACTTTTGATGATCTTTAAGGTCTCTTTATTCCCACATGAAAATACTGCTTCTTAGACTGTATAGGCACTTCTAAAAAAATTCTGTTCTACTTGGGTTGTTTTTTGCCTTATCAAAGTCAAGCCTTTCTCTGCAGGGCATATAATACTTTCTTTAAAAAAAAAACAAAACAAACAAAACCAACCAAACACTGTCCCTTTCCATGCTCACTTTTGTGTTTTAGAGGCTTCTTGTGATACACTGTGAAAAAGAGAAATGTGATATAGAAAAATCTCAGTAAATACCTTCTTGTTCTCCAATATTTGTAGAGCAGAGTTGCTCAAGAGGTGATTAGTTCAGGTAGATTACAGCTCTCTTTCCACTGCTGCTTGCAAAACATGAAGCTTCCAGCCTGCAGAGAGGTTGTGAGTTGTCCTGTTGTACATAACTAAGCTGTAACCCTTTCCTGAGGGTGAAGGCTTCCCTTAGAGCTGAAGGGCACGACTGGGAAATAGCTTCAGTGAGATAAATAATACAGGTATGCTGAGAACTGTGAGTTTATTTCATGCCCTAGGCCTTGGGAGAAGGGATCTGCTAAGCTGCTTCCCAAACACAGTAAGCTTTGGTTTTCCGTTTCCTGGGAATTCCCATGGCTGGCTCTGCAGCTCGTTCCAGAGCAAAGTTTGAACTGAGCTGACCTTGTGCAAAGCTTGTTTCCACATCTGAATTAATTAAAGCCGAGAGAAGAGGCCTGTGGATTATATACAGGGCACATGTGGGAAAAAGTAGAGCTAGTGGTTTGTGTTCCAAGCTCTTCCATGCATGCTGAGAGAGCACAGGCTGCATTTGCATCTGTTCTCATTCCATTTTTTGCAGTTCTGGTCCAGACACGTGGTGGGAATTCCAATGGTGCTCTGTGCCACTTCCCCTTCCTGTACAACAACCGCAACTACACCGACTGTACATCAGAGGGACGGAGGGACAACATGAAGTGGTGTGGAACCACTGAGAACTATGATGCTGACCAGAAGTTTGGCTTCTGTCCCATGGCTGGTGAGGCTGAGTGCCATCAGGGGGTTATGGAGCTCCTGTGTGTGGTTCTTTGAGCCAGAAAGGGAAGACCTCTCTGTCGTTGGTCAGATACTGATGATTTCTAATGAGCTGCATCTCAGTCTAAAGCCCTTTAAGGCATTTCTGTAGTTTTGTTTTGTCCCTTGTTTCCCCATTGACCACCTCTAGCAGAGATTTAGGCAGTGCCAGGGGAAGGCAATTTTCATTTCTTTTTTGCTACAAGCCAGTGGTAGGCAGGCTCTTCAGCTGGTGCAAACAGGTGTAGATCTGCTGAAGAACCGAAATTTGAATGTGTGCCTAAAATTTCCTTGTTCAGATGCAGAAACCACTACCTGGTATGAAGGGGCATTGAAAATGGTCTCAAGTCCTAAAGATGTTGTAAATTTTGGTCTCATAAATGTCCTCTTGCTTTCTTCTCACCCAGCCCATGAAGAAATCTGCACAACCAATGATGGTGTCATGTATCGTGTTGGGGACCAGTGGGATAAGCAGCATGACATGGGCCACATGATGAGATGTACTTGTGTAGGAAATGGCCGTGGAGAATGGACCTGCATTGCCTATTCACAGCTCAGAGGTACTGATTTTCCTGTTGATATCACCACTTTGGTCTAAGTAGGAGGTGGGAGAAATTGGTATTCTTTTCTGTCATTGTGGGCTTGAGCCCACGCTCAAGAGCTGCAGTTTACTCTTTGGAGTAGGAAGGGGGGTTAGAGGAGCTGTGAAGTTATTGTCTTGGTTATGTGCTGGAAAAGTATATTCCAGCCTTTACAGGCTCTCAAGCAGAAGCAAAACTTGATTATCTTGGCAGTGGTATCCTGCCCTTCTTTTGTCTACATTTAGGAATTGGCACCACTGTGACTTTACCGAGAGCTCAGTATAGGCACCTCCCCATCTCAGGAACAGACAAAACTCCAGACTAGTCTGAAGTTTGAAAGCAGAGCTGTTCTGTTTTATTGTTCTGCAATGAAACTTTCAATTCCTCTGTGCTGGATTAGCCTTTTGCTGGCTAATCTATATGAAAAGCTGGCAGGAAAGATTACTCTTATTTATTTACTCATTTGTATGAGTGGTCCAAATGGAGAAGTACTTAAGCAATACCAAAAAAAGAAGACTTAAAAGCACAGACATTTGATCATCCTACAGCTAGCTTACAGCATTGGCTTCATGTCTGGAAAAGGCAGGGGGGTTGCTGTCTAGAGGCCAAGAAAGGACTCTTTAACACCACTGCTGAAATGGGATATAATTTATAGGGAAAGGCTCACTCAAGGGCTTTGGAAGGCTTTTTTTTTTTTTTCTTGTGTTCCCTTCAGAACAGCGTGAAAGGCACTGCTCAAAGTTCTGGTCTGTGCAAGTCCTGTTTCCACTTACACAGCTAACATCTTTGCAGTCCCATTCTGGAGCTGAAGTGGTCTTTCTTGATGAGAAGAGGCTAGAGATACTTTGCTTTTTCAGAAGGCAGAAGTTATCTGAGGAGAGGTGTTCAAAGACAGCAGCCAGACCTTGGTGCCTGCCTGCAGGAGAGTCTTGAGTGCTCCTTGGTTTATCCTGGTGCTGTGCCCATGGTGTGGGAAAATATCAGGGGGGATGAAAGCCTGGACTTGCTTCCCCAAGGACAGCTGCTCCAGGATTGACTCCAGACCTGAACTTGGGTCTCTTGGGTCCCACTTAACAAAACAACTTGCTTCTGGGCTTGTTTTCATGTTTGTTTTGTCTTTCTGCTCCTTGCTGTGATTAGACTGGCTTTAGGAATTCTGGGCCAGATCCCACACAGACATTGAACCAAATAAAGTGATACCATTGTACTAAAGCATGGGATCTGGTTACTGTGTTAGGAGGGAAGAGTAGACTAGTGGGCACCAGCAGCATCTTGTGTGTGTAAAAGATGTGCCTATGCCTTCAGATTACTATAGAGGGTAGCAGAGATACCCAGCAGAATAACATCATGAGGATGGCTGTACTTCTTCATTGAATCTTTATAAATTGGGAACAGCCCTTTTCTCCTTGTGTAGTTGCAGTGATTTGAGGCTGAAGAGTTTCAGCTGAGATGTTCCTCGGAGGAGGTGTTTGGAGAGTCAGTGTAGTGGTTTAGATTTTTGTTCACATGTGGAATATGTCTGAAGGAGCAACAAGGCAGTTCTGTAGCTGGATTGTGTCCTGCAGACCTCTTTTCTGCAAGGGTTGCTTATTTGTATAGTGCTGATAGATGAACTCAGGAGCAGGGGTGTGTGTGCAGCACTGTGAGGGTCACAGATTACAGGATGGCTCCTTTCTGGCTTGGATGGAGCTGGTCATGGTCAGTCTGTATGCTGATCAAGCATGGGGAATGATGTTCTGTCTTACTGCTTAGACCTATTGCTGATAAACTCTGCTCTCTCCCCCAGACCAGTGCATTGTGGATGGCATCACCTATGACGTGAACCAGACCTTCCACAAGCGTCACGATGAGGGGCACATGCTGAACTGCACCTGCTTTGGCCAGGGCCGGGGCAGATGGAAGTGTGATCCTGTTGGTGAGTCACCCTGTGGGCTGTCCCCTCTTGCCAAACACCCTTTGTGGCTCTGTGCAAGCTGGCTGTGCTATGGAGAAACTGGGGTGTGAGTTTGGGCCCAGTCTTCATCCACTTCCTGTCCTGAATTGTACAAATACAAAAATGGAAGCAACAACGCGTTTGCTGGAGGGTAAGTGAAAGGGCATTTGTTAATTTAAGAACATATGCTTGGGTTATCACACCTGCTACAGCAGAACCCTGGCTGTGGCAAGCATATGTTGTAAGAGGTAGCAGGTTGTGGTAGCAGGGCAGTTAGCCCCAGGCTGTGGTGATTTGGCTGGATTCTGGTACCTGAGCTGTCAGCTTAGCAGGGCTCTCAGCCGGAACACTGATAAAACATGCAGCTGGGCACTGATGCTAGGATCAGTTTTCTTGCCTTTCTGTATCCTAAAATCTTTTGGAGTTTTCTCCCTGAACTGAGGAAGAAGCACTAGTACATATTAACTTAACTTGGACTGAATTGATTTTTTGGCTGCTCTTTGTTCTAGCAAAGAGGGAAAGCTCAGGATGAGAACACATGTTAATAGTGCTCTGGAGGTTAGCTGAAAGCATCATGGTTCTCTGCAGGAATGAGATTTCATGTCTTCTGCCTCCCCCCTTGCCTAGCAAACCTTGATTGGAAGATAAGACCTGGCTGTTTGGTTTGCAATTACTAAGTCCAAGAGAGCTTCAAACTATTGCCGAGAAAATCTATTAGAAATTACTGGTTGTGAAGCTCTGCTTTATTTACAGTGGTATCTTTACGTGTTTACTCAAGGAACAGAGATTGTAAAGCTCCTGTAAAATTACTAGTTTGAAGGAAGGGGTGGGGAGATGATTTCAGCTATCTGTATAGGTGCAATTGAAATTTTAATTTTATTGGCTCTCTCTAAACAAAGCTCTTATTTATCCAAGCAAACAATGCTATTTCTTACTGAAAATTTCCATTGAGCCAGACATACATGCAGTTGTCAGAGTAGAAAGAGTAGTACTGAAGTGCTGCACTGTGCTGTATTTACACTAGTTAAGCTGATTTCATGATCTGATCGGTCCCCCTTTGGTTTATACAGTGGTAAATCTGGAAAGATTCTGCTGAAAATAAAAACATTCGAGGGATTATTAAAGCATAAATAAATTCTGCTGAAGGCAGGAGGATTTTTTGCCTTTGATCTCCTTGAGAGCAGCATGGTTTAGCTTTGAATGAGAGATGAACTCAGTTGGCCAGGGCAGAACTGAGCTCCGGAAGGGACGAAATTCTTTTTAGAGAGAACACCCTACTGAAATGCATCACAACTGAATTAGCCCCCTAATATCCAGCTTAATACATGTGGTACTATATTAATAACCTTGATTTGAAATTCAAGTTCTGTTGCCACTTTCAACACCTATATTTGCAGATAAACACTGGTGTTGCATTTCTTTGTGCAGAAGTCTTTTGGGACTTACTCTTCTTTGTAGATATGTCACTGTGGTTTCAGGAACACACAGTGGTGAACTGTCTCTCTTGTGCCTTCAGACCAATGCCAGGACTCGGAGACCCGCACCTTCTACCAAATTGGAGACTCCTGGGAGAAGTATGTCCATGGGGTCAGATACCAGTGCTATTGCTATGGTCGTGGGATTGGAGAGTGGCATTGCCAACCTCTGCAGACCTACCCAGGTAAGAAACCCCACAGAAAACAAACTCATCTGCTGACTGAGACCTGAGGAAAGCCAGCTTTCCACCCCTCACCTGTTCAGGTTTCTGTACCTAATGCCTTTTGGTTTCCTTTGAAAACAGAACAGATTCTCCCTGTCCCTTGGCAGACACAAGCAGTTGTCAGGGGGTTATAGAGAGGGGCCCAAGCTGTTTGCAGCTATCCCAGAGGCCAGGGTTAGTTCAGAGAGTGACCCTCAGTGCACACAACAGTTTGGGTTTACTGGCCTTACTGGTTTAATTGCCTCTTGGTATTTAGTGATATCACACATGCAATCTTCAGCCTGTATTCCCTGAAACTCACGTGTTGTTCTTCCTTTTCCACTCATTACAGCACCAAAATCCCTCATGGAACAAAATGTTTTTCCTGATCAGTGCCCCAAAGAAATTAAATATTTGAGCTCTTGTTTGTCCAGGGAGTTCCAGGAACTCTTTATAGGGATGGGCAATGCCTGTTTGTTGGTTGTCCAGCTTCAGTTCCCCAAAAAGAACGTAAGGGGAACCTCTCTACTTTCCTGTTTAAGGTTGCAACTGCCACTGTCTTCATCTGAATAAGATGAAGTATTAAGGCTTGGTGAGCTTCATTTACTGCTGTTGGACTACTTAAACAAACATCTCCCTGAGCTATGTGAAATATGCATGCCTCCAGCCTGGAGACCAGGGCTTTGGGCTGCTTTAGACATGAGAGTGACTGAAAATGTATAAATAAACCAAATCTAATGTTTCTGAATGTGGGTTTGGGGTTAGGTGAGCTTTGAAATTTTCTGCCTGTGGGCACAGGTTTGTTTTTCTAGTAATCCTGTTAAATGGGGAACAGGTATATATGTTACATGGTTGTCCAAATAAATTATTATTAGAAATGTGGGGAATGGGGTGAGGTGAGGGTGCAGCTGTTTAATGGCTAAAACACAGATTCCAGGGATCTCTTTGCTGGGATTTTCTGAGAATTAACATGAGGACAGTGCTGCTGAGTGCTCAGTGAAACCTCCACAGTGGGGTGGTGGGGGGACTGAAAGGAGAACCATGGAATCATAAAACCTGTCCTCTATTGGAGAGCTTTTTGGAAGAAATGGGCCTGAGCCTAACATAGCTGAATGCAATCGCTAGTCTTAAGCATTACAGCACTGCAGAACTTTTATTTTCATCCTGTTTTGTCTCAGGACTTCCACCAATCCTTCTGGTGGTGTTTGTGTACAGGAGAAAAGAGTATCTGCCCTCCACAGAGTCACAAAAAATTCAATGTTTCAAATGAATTGATTAGGAAATTTAGTAAAATAGTAGAAGATTAGTGTCTCTTTTCAGGATATATTCAGTGTCAGATCAGAAATTTTCCCTCACTGTGCTGCATGATTAGACCTGGATTTGGCAGGTGGTTTTTATCAGCAAAGACTTTGCTTTGCAGACTTTTTCTGTACTAGACCTCTCCCATTTTCCATTTCATTGATAGCTTACAGGAAATGGACCCGAGCAGTGCACATTAACTCCCCCACAGAATTTATTCTTATTCACTGGTTTTCTAGGTAGCAATGAAACATTAAACTCATTATATGTGTACTCATTAAACTCCTTATGTGTGTACTCACATTATATGTGAGCCATGCAGCTTTCTTGCTTTTTGATGACTCCACTACATCCCCAGTGTGTTAAAACTGGCAATTCTTTTTTTCAGGGTCAACTGGACCTGTTCAGGTGATCATCACAGAGAGTACAAATCAGCCAAACTCCCACCCCATCCAGTGGAATGCTCCTGAACGATCTCACATCACCCAGTACATCTTGCGCTGGAGACCGGTGAGTGCCACATTTGTTGTCATTTGTTCATCAAGAGTGCTTTATTCTGCTTTTTCTGGTACCTGAGAGAAGTGGCTGACACAATTTCAGCGAACTTGAGTTACTTCTTCAGTGTCTTTTTCCTGTTGAGGTCAACAGCTACTCTTGAGCATCAAGGAGAGCCAGTGCTGTATAAACAATGCCCAAACTTCACTGATTGCTGTGTTCATAAAGTGCTTTGTTAAACAAAGCACTAGTACAGCAAGAAGGCAAGCTTATGCCCTTCCTTACCTTAGGAACGTAAATCCTTGTGGAAGCTTCTTCATCCAAAGAAATGCTGTTTTAGAAATGTGCATATCCAGAGACTACTGGGATGCATTTTATTCTATTCATGAGGAGGTAAAAATAAGTTGGATATGAAGTCATAAACAGCTTAGTGTAAGATTAAATAAACGGTCACTCCCATCTTCTCCAGAGTCTAAATCAAAACTGGTTAACCACTGCTTGTTGGCTGGTTCCTCTATGAGGAATGATTTTGTTTAACCAGTGCAGATGAGCTGTGTTTCAGCTTCACAAAAGACCACTTAATGATTAAGAGCATTAGTACCTCAATGCTGCCTGTTATTAAGAGTACAATAAGGGCCCTGATCCAAAGCCATTCAAGGCACTTGAGTCTTTTTACTGACTTCAGTGCATCTTGGATGAAGGCCTGAATGAAATGGACTTTAAAGCACTGGAGTACAAACCTCAGAGGATGGAGCATTATTTTAAAGCTTCCCATAGAGTTCAAATAGAGGGTAGAAGGGAAGAACTTCTCTGTATATTGTTTTCAGATGATGGCTTAGAGAGTTATTCTGAGCAGCCTTCAAATGTATATTTTCCAGCCACTACTTCATGCCTTACTGTGCTTTTGATGGAGGAATGAGTTGAGTATATAACAAATAATGCTCCTTTTAACTGTAAAGTTCATAGCTAGGTTGTTTTTCATTTACCCCTGTAAAAACTAATAACTCAATGCAGTTGGTCCTGCTTTTGGGCATACTTTTCTCATCTCGTTTGACTTGATTCTGTCTGTGCATTAAAGCCACTCAGATTGTACCTGTGTTTGAATATTACAGTGAGTAGTAAGCACACAGCTGGTTGGGTCACTAGATTCCCCTGCTCGCAGCCTGGGGAGTGAGTCACTCTGAATGTCCTTTTTCTTGCAGAAAAACTCAGGAAGGCAGTGGAAGGAAGCCACTATTCCTGGCCACCGGAACTCCTACACCATCTCAGGCCTGAAGCCTGGTGTGATATATGAGGGACAGCTCATCAGTGTCCAGCAGTACGGCCACAAAGAAGTCACCCGCTTTGATTTCACCACAACCAGCACCACAGCAGTCACAAGTGAGTGAGGGGGACATCCAGGAAAACCTGATCTCCTTCATCCATGTCCTTGCTTTGTGCATCCCAGTTAGCACAAAAGTAGTGATGCTTAATGCAGCCTCTCTTTCCTCATTCTTGCAGGCAACACTGTTTCAGGAGAGACAACTCTTCTTCCTCCCGTGGTTGCTACTTCAGAATCTGTCACTGAAATCACATCCAACAGCTTTGTTGTCTCCTGGGTTTCTGCTTCTGACACTGTGTCTGGATTCCGTGTTGAGTATGAGCTGAGCGAGGAGGGTGATGAACCACAGTACCTTGGTGAGACAGCCCTGGAGGGTGCCAGAGCAGAGCATCACTGCTTTGGGGCAGTCAGTAGAGCTGGTGTGAGCAGTGGGCATCTCCCTGGCTTTCAGTAGGGTTCAATTAGGGTATGAGAGTGGCAGGACCAGCTCAGATGAAAAACTCAATTCATTGTCTTTTCTCCAGTAATAGCTGTAAGAGAACAAGGCAAATAAATAGCAATATCCCCTCAGAATATTGTCCCAAAATTCTGCAGAGGAAAGCTGCCTGAACCGAGTGGGGGATGAGTAATAACTCTGGGTAGATAAAATTTTTCCTTTCATCTCCATGAATTTGCTCACTATTTTTTCCTTTTACAATCATGTGAAGTTACTGGCTTCTACAGCATGCTGAAGTGAGCAGCAGTGCAGATGAGAGGAGAACCCAATCTGTTTTTTTGAACCTGCCTGCTGGCTAATTTCCTTTGGGATACCTTTGTCCTTCCATCAAAATGGATAGAGAGAAATCTTTCCAAATGCCCTCTCTTGGCTGCTTGTTATGTCATGGATATCTCATGTTCCAGTCTGCTCTGTCAGTTGTTTTGTTTGGATCAGATCTTCCTCATCTTTGATAATACAACAATTTAGCTGAGCTGAGAAGCTAGTTAAAGGCACTGGACTCAGACACAGGAGTTAAAACTGTTTTTACAACATTTACTGTAGAGGCCATGGCACCACTACATGTAATTTCTTTTTAACTTCTTTCTAATTTCCTGTCTTAACAGTGGAAATAGCACTATCTCACCTCAAATATTTGAAGTTATAACTGTTATTGGGGCATGAGTGTGGTAGAAAAGCATGACAAAATAGAACAGCAGTCTCCTGACCTAATAATTCTCCCTGGACTGTAGCTCCCCTGAACTCACAGGCTCGGACACTGAGCAGAAGTGACTCTTCTGGGGACTGCCAGCACTGTCACCACCTTTCTTTCTGCCCAGACAGCTGAGGTGTGCTGTGAAGCAGCTCTTGAGCTCATCTGTTTACAGACAGGTTTACATGCAGATTGAAAGGCAATTCCCAGTTTCCCCTAAGATGCTTGGCTTCAATCTGGCCAGTAAGGAGTTGCTTCCTGGGGAATTTTCTGCATCTGGCACGTAGGTGGACATCTGGGAGAAGAGAGAGAAGTTCACCAACCCTCATAATGTCATTCTTCTTCACTCATGAGTCAGTGTTTCCACATAACCTACTCATGTGAAAGTTTTTCCATATATTTCTGTACTGAAAGTTCAACAGTCAGGATATGAAGTGAGTATTCAGCTGAGATGGCTACAGCATGCAGGGGGCTGCTGCTCAAGCTGTTCTGCAATATCCCACATCAGCCTTGCTGCCCTTGGTTGCTGGTCACAACTCTTCTGAGGTGAACCAAAGGCAGTGCAGAGAAACTGTTGTTTTGTATTGCACGAAGACTGTGCTTCAGCCCAGATTAGAACAGACTTCTCAAGGATTTGGAGAAAAAGCAAGAAGATGGAATTGCTAAAACAATTTTTTCTCTTCTGCCTTCCTCAGATCTTCCAAGCACAGCCACTTCTGTCAACATCCCTGACTTGCTTCCTGGCCGCAAGTATATTGTTAATGTCTATCAGATCTCTGAAGAAGGAGAGCAGAATCTGATCCTGTCTACTTCACAGACTACAGGTATGAGTGGGTGGCTGTTGCTGCACTTTGAAAGCTGTTGTTACTGTTCACTCAAGAATTTTTTGTTACCTCTTATCCTCACACTCGCTGTCCTCCTCTGTTTATTCTCTTAAACAGCTCCTGATGCACCACCCGACCACACAGTGGAAAGTGTGGATGACACATCCATTGTCATCAGCTGGAGCAGACCACAGGCTCCAATCACAGGTTTGTCCAGTTGGAGTGCACTCATTCTGCATTATTGGTAGAATCTGAAATGTAGGTAAAAAAGAAAATGAAATATAACTCTGGGATGAAGGTAGTGCAAAATTCTGTCTGGTCAGAGAGACCAGCTGGAAAGCACGTGGACAGCTTAACATTTCCTTGGCTTCAGTGACCGAACCAAGCAATGCAGAAGGCTGGATGCAAAACAAGTCCTTCTGGATTTGTGTGAAATGAAAACAAGCCCCAAGACCTTATATTTTCATCTGTCATCCAGACCATCCCATAGTGAGCATGAGAACAGTACAGGCCTAGATCCACATGTCAGACCTCATTCTAACCCAGGTCAGATTGTGCTTTGGAAGGTGGTGTGGGTGTGTGGTCTGCAGATGGGACGTGAGCACAGGCAGGCCTTAGGTTCTGCTGAAGTTCAGGACTATTTTTATCAAAGCTCAGTAGGGAGATTGGTTCAGCCCTCATTTCTAGCATTCTTTGTGCTTACTGTTTGTGCTGAGGATTACATATTTCTCTTGCTTCAGGCTACAGGATTGTCTACGTGCCCTCTGTGGAAGGCAGTAGCACAGAGCTCAACCTGCCTGACACTGCCACCTCTGTGACACTCAGTGACCTCATGCCAGGGGTTCAGTACAACATCAGCATCTATGCAGTGGAAGAAAACCAGGAGAGCACTCCTGTCTTCATCCAGCAGGAAACCACTGGGGTCCCACGTACAGGTAGTGCTCATCTTATGGGTTTCAGTCACTGAGATTTCTGTTGCTAGCTGGGTGCTTAAATGAACTCAGTTACGGTTTTGTGGGTTTAAGTTGTGAGTTTCACTGGTATTGAAGTTCTGTAGTAAAATCACACTTACTGACACAGTCAGGGCACCACTCTGCATTAAGAGGGTTGTAATTCCTAGGGAATGGACTGCAGGCAGGTCTCGCATTGTCTGCAGAAGAGAGATCAGTTTCCCAAGTTACCATAGGAGGATTCTGCTAAGAAATCCTCTGAAGTGCCTCATGTATCGTTTTGCCCCATCACCTGGCTTGCAGATGTTCAGGGTTATGTACTCAGGCACCACAACACACATTCAAATTGTTCACCTGACTTTTCCCTCTCCCTTCCCATTATTTTATTTGTTAATCTTTTATTTATTCCCAGTCATACCCATTATTTTCCTTTGCAGTCAGTGGGGACGTGAGATTGCTCAGCATTGACTGATGTGCCAAAACAACACCATAGGATCTAAACTTGAGGCACTCAGTATTTAAAAAACTTCTGGTTTCAGGGTTCTTTAAGTATCCAGTTGGACTGAATTACCAAACCAAAAGAAGGGATAGTGAAAGAATTGGGATTTGATGTGGTAAGCAGCGGAATTTCATGGTCCTGCAAGTTGCAAGCACGTGTTTGCAAATGGGGATTTACCAGGAATGAACTCAGCTCAATGATTTTATGGTTTGGCTTCTGCATCTCCCAAAAATGTGCACTGGTTAACCTTAGGGCAGTATCAGTCCTAGTCTCAAGAAACTTAATTTAAACACAGGAATTCAAGGGTGCAGTACTGTGGCCCAGCACTGAGGGAACTGCATTCTGCATTTGACTATAGTAAGGCCAGATCAGCCCCTGTACTTGTTTAATTATAAAAGGTGGATTTTGAGTTAATTGTAGACATCCAGAATATGGTGTGGGTTTTGAAAACCCTCTCTTTTAATTTTAGAAGGAGGTTACTGTTTCTAGACCCTGGAGTACTTTTTCTCCCCTCAGGCTTTGGTTCTGCATATACTTGAAGTTCTATAGCATATTACATCTGGTCTTTCAGTCTGTCACAGCAAGATACCTCCTGAAGACGTAGGATACTTTAAAGTAGATAGTGATGTTTGGAATTGTAGTCTGCTTGAATATTGTCTGGGAATGTGTGTAAGCATGTTTACAGTGAAGCTACCCTGACTTTTTATTTGATGAATATTCTTGGGTTAGCCATCGTTAAAGCAAAATTCACTTTTTTTTCCTTCCCCGGAAACCTATAGCTTCTCCTGCTTAGGACTCCTTCTGACAGCTGTTGTACCCCTGTGCTTTCAGATGAAGTGCCTTCCCCCAGAGATCTGCAGTTTGTGGAGGTTTCTGACATCAAGATCACCATCATGTGGACCCCACCCCAGAGCCAAGTGTCC
Source organism: Aegithalos caudatus (assembly GCA_013389925.1). Classification (NCBI taxonomy): domain Eukaryota; kingdom Metazoa; phylum Chordata; class Aves; order Passeriformes; family Aegithalidae; genus Aegithalos; species Aegithalos caudatus. The sequence continues at coordinate 65,907 of WEIU01015169.1, forward strand.
GGCTACCGGGTGGAGGTGATCCCTGTCAACCGCCCCGGCCAGCACGGCCAGAGACTGCCCATCACCAGGAGCTCTTTTGCTGAAGTCGTTGACCTGATCCCAGGAACAACCTATCTCTTCAAGATCTTTGCTGTAAACCAGGACAGGGAGAGCAAACCTTTGACTGGAGAGCAAACCACGAGTAAGTGTCTTTGCTCTGTGCTTTTTTCAGCCTTTTGAAGTGTGTATTTCTCTGTTGCTTGGAGAAATGTGTAAACAGAGCACTTGAAGTGCAACAGTTTTAGCCCAGGAGGTATCCCATCAATAGGATGACAGGGCTGGGAATTCATTCATTCTAACAATGATCTCTTCAGCAGATTTATCCTTCTCCAGGGCTTTCCAATGGGAGTTTAAGTCCCATGGTGCTTTAAAACAATTTTGTATGGCTGGAATTCAACTTTTTTATTACTGACTGAGAATTGATGGACCCTGCAGTTCTTTTGCAGCACAGATCACAGCCTGTGATTTTTTTTAAATTTTTTTTTTTGGAGGGGGGTTTCCTGATGCCTTAGGGGAGATTTCAGTATGACTTAGAAGCCTTGCTGAGATTCCTCTGAAAATCCCCATCTCCCTTCTGACAGCTCCATACCTATCTGGCTCTCCTGGCAGCAGCAGCAGTTGTACCTGCACATGCAAGGAAGGATCATGCAGGATTCCTCAGAACCTGATTGCTGATGATCTAGAGGCAGTGCAGCACCTCACCATTGTGAGGAAAAATGCACTTTGTCAGGCATTGTTTTTTGCTTTGCAGTAGGGCAGAGAAGAGGAGCAATGGCTGGGCAAGATGTAGTTTTCAGGCAGAAGAGTAGGAGTTTTATCTGGGTTTGGGTGGTTATCTCCATTTTTGATCCAAGCAGAGTGGATCAGAGAGAACATGGGACATGGTTTGTTTGATCAGATCCTGTTTATTGGTCAATAGAAGGGTGAGTGGGTATTTGTGGTGTTCTTTGGCTGGGTGACTGTATTCAAAGGGGCAAAACTCAGCCATGTGCATCTGCTGCTCTTCTGATACTTTTCAGTAAAAAGAGAAACTTCTGAGAACGCAGCCCAGCTCAGTAATGTGAGAGGGAAGGAAAGGAAATGGGATAATCTGTGAATATAGCCATGCTGTTTGAAAAACAGCCTTACTTCCATCCATAAAGTCATGAGCAATGAATGGTGCCTATCCCTTGACTACAGGGAGAATGGGATCCTTATGTCCGTCCTTTACCATAGGTGTCTAATTCGAGCACAGCACAGGTGGTGTGGGCACCCTCCCTCCTCTTTCAAGTGAGGCTTTCAAAAGCAAGGATGCGACTTAGGAATCTGAACTCTCTTGGAAACATTTAGAACAAGAAGGGCTCAGTTCCCAGCTAGATCTGTAATTTCTTGTGGTTGTTTTGAGGAGTCTGGGCTAGGTGTAGGGTTCCTCTGAAACTCCACACAGAGGTGTACATTGGAGCATAGACATTTAATTCGCACAGCATAGTGCCAGTCACAAATGTCTGGAATCATTTTCCATAGGCTGTGATCATCCGCTTAACTGCTTTGCCTAAACCACATTGCAGAAACTATTCACATAAATTGCATCCTGTAATCGAAAGTCCTGGGAAACAGAAATCATTCAGGGTTCCCAAGGAAAACCCTGCAGCAAAAGTCTCTTCCCACGGTGTAAATGTGATTCTCTTTTTGGCCTTCCGTTAAAAAGCGGTCTACAAATAAACTCCGAGTGTGTGTGTGTGGCTTTTTAATCTTCCCCTTTTTCCTCTAGTATGGGGAGAGGAAGTGATAAAACCCTAATAGAGCTGGCAAATTAAATTGTGCAGAGAGGAATTGACTTTAGGCTACACGTTTTAGGAAGATAGAATCTTTGTCAGATGAGACTTAGCCCAGATCTAAGTACCAGCAAGTACTTTCAGCCCTGTGGGTTGGAGATGGGCTTAAGCAGGGCCACACTCATCCTTTTTTGAGTTCTCCCCAGTTTTTTTCCAGTAGTGGAAGAAGGTAGACCTCAATTCCTTTTTCTTCCCCCCTCAAAAATGGAGAAAATAACCGGGGAGAAAACAAAAAGGACAAAGTCATCTTTCTGCTGAATCACTGGGAAAGTGATCAAAACATTATTTTTTTTCACCAAAATATTGCTTCTCCAGAAGGAGAAAAAAAGCATTTGCCAGCAAAAAAGAGCATTGATGAAACCTCACTGCTCTTAATTTCCACATGTCTAGAATCTAGAAAAGGTGGGGAGACTTGCAATGTGAACACTGAACTCCTTGCTGCAGCCAGTGCTATCCTGCCTGCTGTGGGTTGGGGGCAAATTCCCCTCCAGAGCCTCACCTTGCTTCAGCCAAAGGCCACGACATCTCCACTGGTCACTGTGGCTCCGATGAAGGAGCTGTGCTGCTTCAGCCTCTTGTTTGTGTAGTTATCTGGGTTATCAGCTTCAGCAGCTTCCCAGGGGCACTGATAAAAAGGGGAGGAAGCCTGGTAGGAGCTGTTCCCTGAGTCCCAGGGGAGAAATGAGCATGCTTGGAATTGTCGTATGGTCAGTTCCATGGTGTGAATATTTTTAAGTAGATCTAGGAACTGGTTTTCTGCAGAAAGTCGCTGACTATTACTTATTTTGACATGCAAATGACAAAGTAGGGGTGGTTTATTTTGGGAAGGGATTTTGAGAGGACTGGGCAAGGATTTAAAAGAATAAATCTTTTCATGGAAAAGGGCTAAAATTAGGTTTCCGTGCTTACACTGACAAGTCTAAACTGAGCTGGTTTTTAAAAAATGCTCAGCTCTCATGAGAAACTATTGAAATTCCTGAGTGTGTTGGGGTCATCTGTCTTGTCTCAACCTTTAGGCTGCCTTCCCCATGGGATGCAGAGATGGCAGCGACCCAAATCGGTGCAGCCCAGAGTGCTCAGCTCTGCCTGTCCCGATGCATTAATGGATGGCCCTGAGGTGTGGATGTAGAAGTGAAATAACTTTCCAGCTCTCTCATGGTCCCACCTCTCTCTTCCCTACTCACACAGTACATCAGAAATGCACAGCCATGATTTGGAAGTGGGGGTGGAGTGCAGATTCAGCTGATGGGTGTTCTGCCTTGCCTCCCCAGAGCTCGATGCCCCCACCAACCTGCGGTTCCTGAACACCACAGAGCACTCGGTGCAGGTGCTGTGGACGCGGCCCCGCGCCATCATCACGGGCTACAGGCTGACAGCAGGGCCCACCAGAGGAGGGCAGCCCCGCACCTACAGCGTGGGACCCTCTGCCACCAAGTACCTGCTGAGGAACCTGCAGCCTGGCACCGAGTACACCGTGTACCTGGTGGCGGTTAAAGGAGACCTGCAGAGCAACAGAGAGACCGGGGTCTTCACCACTTGTGAGTGAGCACACACATCACACACTCCTCTTCCTCTGTGCCCTGGCCCTTCTTCAGAGCTTGTGCTGAAAGTGCCTATTGGGAGTTGATTTACAGGAGTGGCCTTTTGAAGTGGCATTCCAGCAGAACAGCTTGGGAAGTGCTCCTTGTTGTTCTTTCTGAGCTTGTTGGCAGGAAAAAGAGTTATTTGCATCAAAAAGGTTTCAGTAAAATACATTTCAGCTTTCCTGATGATTAAAAACAAGAGGGAAAGCTTACTACTGGTACCTCACTTTTTGCTTAACTGGATGTCTAAGAAATTTAATTTTACTTGATCTTCCTAATTGCTTGGTTTTGGCATGACAAATCAAGGAAAGCATACAACTCCCTTAAAATGGGCAAGGAATAATTAGTCTGGTACTTACATAAAGCTGAAAGCAGTCATTTCTCAAGCCCAGCCATACCATCTAAGGCAGCTCAACTGCAGTTACCCAAACTGACACAAACATTGCATTCCATCTTTTTATTTTATTGCATTTCAGTCATCCATATTTGTGAAGCTGGTTTGGAAGAAGTATTAAGCAAATTTTGGAAGGAAAGGGAGTTCTGTAACAACCCCCACATACTTCTAAAAGGAACAAATAGATTCAGTGTTTAAATAATGGTGATGCCATCATATAAACTAGCAAAACTCAAAGCCACCCAAGCCCAGAACCACATCCTCTTTTCAAAAGAGAATGTGGTTTCTTTTAGAACAATGTGAAACTAAAATAAGGGCTCAAACTTTTAATCAGAGTAACATTGTTGACATTGGCAAGGTGCTTTTTGCTGACAGTCTTATTTATAAATATTCCTCTATTAGAATATGATTTGTTATCTCAGATTTAATACTGCTTTGAAATTCTGGCTTGTCTGAATGAAACCAGTCCATTTTGAGGCTAGAGATTTGATTAACCAAGCCTCTTCATTAATCACATTACTAACAAGGCCATTTCAGATTAAACTCTGTTGTTATTTAGACTGATTCTGGCATGCACAAAGGCTTTGGCTTCTGGGTGATGCTTCTGACTTCACAAGATGTTGGTGAGGGATGAGATGGTCCTTGCTGGGACAGCTGCATGACAGACAGGGGTGTGGTGTTCTGCTGAGTGGAAGGCATATGGTGGGTGAATCAAAAAAAACCAGCTGAGTTTTGAGGAACACTTTTTAGCTATCGTGCAAAAAAAAAAAAAAAAAAAAGATTCACCAAATTCTTGGGGCTGAATGCACAGAGGATCATCCATCCACTTGAGTATTTTTGTTTTCCTCAGGAACAAAAGCTCTGGCTATGATTAAACCACTTGTATACTATGTGTGTCAAGCCCAGCAGCAGACAAAATCATCTATCAGATCCTTCCCAAATCACTGGATTTACAGAACTGGTCTAGTTCAGCACTCATTTCATACCTCTGGCTATTTATGCTGCTGTAGTTCAGGTTTTCAAATTGTTTGGAGCCATCACAGCAGGTAGACTTCAACTCTGGTCAATTCACCTCTGGTCAATTCACTCCACAGATCAGCCTGCTGGCTCTGTCCCTCCTTTTAACACAGAAGTGACCGAGACCTCTATTGTCATCACCTGGACACCTGCCCCAAGGATTGGTTTCAAGGTAGGAGGAATTGAGTCACATGGGTTTTTCCTTTTGTTTCATTGCGGTGGGGAGGGCAGATTAAAGCCTTTTCCTTTCTTGTGGACTGTGGTGAAGATGGCAGCACAAAGGGGAGAGGTTCAAAGCCCCTGTTGCTTATAGGAAGAGGGTTTAGGTGACAGAGGTCAGTGCAGCCATGGGGCTTTGGGTCATCTAGTCCACAAGTTACAGGACTAACAGCTGGAGTTCAGCATAAGGGCCCCTAGTGCTGCTGTTAGATGATCAGTCAGGGTGCTGATAGCTTGTGAGTGAGAAGCAAACCTCTCTCCCCTGCAGCTGGGAGTGCGCCCCAGCCAGGGCGGGGAGGCTCCTCGGGAGGTGATCTCGGACTCGGGCAGCATCGTCATCTCTGGGCTGACCCCCGGCGTGGAGTACACCTACAGCCTCACTGTGCTGATGGATGGCCAGGAGAGAGAGACCCCCATCGTCAGGAGAGTCACCACACGTATGGCACTTGGCTTTTCCACCATCATTCCTTCTTCCACTCCCCACTGCCTTCTGGGAGGCAGTTCTGATCATCCCTCCCTGTTGTGATCTGGCTTTTCTTTGGGACACATAGGTCACAGTAGCACTGCCTCATGCAATGCAGGGTCATAGCTTCAGGAGAGTATTTCTGGCTGATTCCAAAGGCTGAGGGTATCATGGGGAGAGGGGTGCTGAGGCAGCTAGCATGATTCTCAGTGCCATCAGTGACCCATTTGTCTGAACACTTGCAGCACTGGCTCCACCAACCAGCCTGCGCCTGAAGTCCAATCCTGACACTGGCATCCTGATAGTCTCTTGGGAGAGAAGCACATCTCCAGGTAACCATGTGAACTCACTCTGTGCTCGAACCTCCTCTTGTAGCAGAATGCTAACACTTCTTCTGTGGTGCCTTGCAGTTTGCTGGGAATTTTGCTGATTAGTTTGAAGAAAAACGTAAATGATTCTAGATACATTTAAGGCTATAATTCAGTTAAATACAACTTGCCATAGGACTGTCAATGATTTACATCCTGTGTAAAATGCTATTTTGGAGCATGAATGTGTTAGAATACTTCAGCTGTTTTAAGGATTTGAAAGGTTTCTTCAAGTATGTCCAGTGGTTGAAACATTGTCTGAGGGAAGGAAAGTAGAATGGACCACAAAGATTTCTGGAATTGACAAATGAGTTTTGGCTATGGAAGGTGGCGTGGGAGTTCTGAAAATGTTCAGGAAGAACTCTTTTCCTACAATAGCTGATGGGAGCTGCAAAATCGACTCCCATAAATGGTGGATTTAAAGTTTTTGAAAACCTCTGATGGTAGCTGAATCTTCTCCTGACAGAGTCCTGAGAGAAGTACCTCCAGAACTCCTGAGATTTTCAGTTTGGTGAGGTCTCAGATGGAATGGAAATTACATGAGCATGGCATGTCTAACTCACAGGAAGCTAATTTTGGGGTGCTTGACAAAGCAACCTCTTTCCTGCTGGGCTGAGGGTGGCAAAATCTCTTGTAAAATGTCACGTGTTTGCCTTAGCTTGAGGACTGATGTGACTGGATCCAGCAGGAGACTCCTGACATGGCCTCTGTATTTCAGGCATCAGCGGGTACCGCGTGACCACTGCTCCCACCGATGGGCAGCAGGGCTCTACCCTGGAGGAGGTGGTGGGTGCAGATCAGACCACCTGCACCTTTGAGAACCTCAACCCTGGCGTGGAGTACAACGTCAGCGTCTACTCTGTCAAGGACGACCAGGAGAGCGTCCCCATTTCAGAAACCATCACACCAGGTAACAAAAGGATGAGCAGAAATTTCAGCTGCTCACCGCATGGCTGAGTTCACCGAGAGCTCTACATTGCAGAACTTGTGTTAGTCTGATGGTAGAGGGCACAGACATCACACTTAGTCTCAAGATGCAGAATAGCCACATTCCAGCATGTGACAGAAGTTATTACACCTGTGTACTTCTCTGCGTGGGCAGCCTACATTGTGTGTCACAGGTCAGCACATGGATCTGCTGGGCAGCATCACCGATTTAACGTAGCCCTGAAGTGCCCCAGCATCTGGACCACAGCTGGTGGGAACAGGAAGTGGGTGAACAGAGGTATGAGTGGGAAGCACCCACAGGAGAAATTCTGGCAGCAGTAGTGGCAGAAGATCACTTGAGCTCAATGGAGAGGAAAACCAAGATGGAAAGGTCTATCACTGTAGCACTTGAGACACAGAGTGGTGTGTACCACCTTACGTGGCATCTGTGGGGACTGCAGATACTGCCTTTGTAGCCACAGTAGCAAAATTAATATGCATTTTCCCAAATGGTTGCATTTAATTTTCCTTTGTGAGGGCTTCGTTTGTTTTTGTTTCTGCTCTGAGATGATGCCAGCTACTGTGTTTGCTTGCTCTTGTAACACTGCTTTAAAATTTCTGTGCTTCACTGAAGTGCTGTGTGCTCCCTGGGGTGAACTAATACTGTGATGCTGCATAGTTTTGCAGTAATAGCTTTAGCCCTTCACCATCTTCTGGTGGGGGAAAGCTAAGAATGTATGTGTCTGGCTTTTACAGCTCTTTAAAGGTGATATGGTACATGCATTCCATGCGGATAAACAATTATTTTACAGAAAAATGGCTTTTTTTTTTGCACCTATTCTGTAAAATAAATGTTTTCCAAGAAGGACATTAAAATAGGACATAACTACTATTACTAAAGCAATATTTCTGTCCCGTAATTTCTTTTCAAACTAACTTGCCATGAACAGAATGGATACAGAGTCCTGCATCTTTGACTCACTGATGCCTGATCCTGAGTAAGGAAGAGCATCCATTAGTTCCCACTGATTTCAGGATAACCCTGATGAAGTTAGCCAAATCTTGTGGCTTAAATCAATACCAGTTTATTGACTTGAGCAACTGAAAGTTTGGCCATTGTCAATTAAAGATGCATCTAAAGTTCCCCATTCCCTGCCCAATTCTGCTGATCCTAACATGCAGGAAATGAGCACCTTTGCTAATGGAATAATATCAATAGGGAAAACAGTCAGAGCAGTGCTTATTTTCCCTACAGAAATTTAGGCAGCATCTAAAAGGCCATTAAAGAGCATTCTTATTCAGTGGCTAAAACTTGAGATTTTGAACAATTTTAGCTATGTATGTCAAGCTCTTGGGCACATCATGTGCTGGGCATGACCTCTGAATTTGGGGATGTTGTCACTGACAGAATTAATACCATCTAAAGGTCATTCTTAACCATTTACCCTGTTTAAAAGGAGGTGTTCTGTTACTGTTCCTTGTCATCTATTTTTAGCACATATTGTATTGCAGCAGTTAGTTGGTAAGTAGAACTTGAGGAATTCTGGGCCAGATCCTCAAGTCTTTGCAGGGATTTGAGGCTTTTTTCTAAATGCTGTGTAAATAGTTCAGAGAGGGGATGATCTGCCCTGGAACTTTGAAGGTTTTCACCACCTGAGGGTCTGATTTAGCCTCTTCAAATGAGCTGATATTTTTATGATCCCGGTGATAAAAGTTAGATTCACCATTTGAACAAAACAAGGATTTTAGAGGGTCAATCAACATAGTTGTTGTTTTATTTACACTTCAGTAAACTTTGCTCTCTTGTAATTTACCTGTAGAAAGAAAAAAGGGCTGTGTTTTCTCTGCTTCTGTTTTTGTCAGAACATGATGGGTGGGTCTTTGTGGCTTACCATTGCTCAAAGTAAATTTGCTGCAAGTTAAGTGCCTCTTGTAGGGTTCTTTAAAAATGATGTCTAAAGAGGACTGGTTTTTCAGCTTCTGAGGGGATTGGGGTTTCAGCTTCTGTCTGCCCAGGGAAGCAGCTGTAGACTGCATTGAGGGGTAAACATAAGAAAACAGACTGAAAACAGCAAAAGCAAAAACACAACAAAAACCACCAAAATCCTTCCTTTTCCCCCAAACCCCAAGAGAAACTGTGCATATCACCACAATTGCTTCCAAAGTTCTGTCAATGTTAATAGTGATGAACACTGCTTTTTTCTCCCTTGTCTTTCTTTTGCCTCCGTGTGTCTCTGCCTCTCCCGTTTGCTCTTTAACTCATTAGAGGTGCCCCAGCTCACTGACCTAAGCTTTGTTGACATAACTGACTCGAGCATCGGCCTGAGGTGGACCCCGTTAAATGCCTCCACCATTATTGGGTACCGCATCACAGTAGTTGCGGCAGGAGAAAGTGTCCCTATTTTTGAAGATTTTGTGGACTCCTCAGTAGGATACTACACAGTGACAGGCTTGGAGCCGGGCATTGATTACGACATCAGTGTAATCACACTCATTAATGGCGGAGAGAGCGCCCCTACCACTCTGACACAGCAAACGGGTGAATTTTGAAAACTTCTGTGTTTTGTGACGTGGGTGGTGTCACTGGCTGTCACTGGCTGTCAGCGTGCCGGGGCTTTGTCCAAAGAGGAACTGAGCTGCTCACTGTGGGGAAGCCAGACAGACCCAGCTCGCTCCTTTCCCCAGATGGCAGCTGGGAATGGATGTGGTGCTGCTCTCTTTTGAATTGGAGGCAGTTTAATACCATGAATGACTGCAGACTTGCCAGGCTCATTCACCTTCTGCTATTCAGATTTCCAGGATCCAGTTGGAATCAAGAGCCTGAAACATGAGCTGTGTTTGCCAGATTTTAAAACTGTGATTCTCCAAAATAGGAGTGCTAAAAGGCGGAGCAGATCAGCAAACACCCTCCAGCCTTGACAGCTGTTTGAGCTTCCAGCAGCCCATTTCTGTGGTGGCCCCACTCTTTCCACAACGCCCCAAAGGATGCAGATGGACACCACTCCCTGAGTACACGCCAGTGACAGCCGTGCCACACCGTCAAGGGTCCCTATAGTGCATGAGCTGAGGGCGAGCTGGAAACTGGTTCTTGCATGAAATCCTGTTGTGTTTGAAGGTCCTGAGGCTGTAAATCCTTCGACACAAGTAGAAGTAGAGTCATAGGAAATTAGTGATATACCTTCTCCTCTCCTGTGTGTGCATGTATGGATTCTAGATGAGATTACTTTTCCATCTGTAAGCTGCTGTATGGCAACTTTAAACCTCTCTTGGCACCACATCTGTAATACAAAATCCAGCTGCTAGAAGCACATTACTGAAATTTGCTACCTTGTTTTTAAATTAGCCCCGAGGGGCTCATTTAACATATCAGGAGTAGCCAAGAGGTTAAAGCAGCCTGACAGTAGTGCAGATACATTTTTCTCTTAACCGTAGTAGAACCAAGTGTAGTTTAGAAGTCTGCATGAGTCTGATGCCGTAGTCTGTTGTGCATGAGATATTTTCTCTGGTGATTGATTCCCCGAACAGACATCTTGATGCGTATCAGTCTGAGGTAGATTTGTTCTTTGCTGTGTAGCTGTGCCTCCTCCCACTGACCTGCGCTTCACTAATGTGGGGCCTGACACCATGAGGGTGACTTGGACTGCCCCGACCTCCATCGTGCTGAGCGGTTTCCTGGTGCGCTACTCCCCCGCCAAGAAGGAGGAGGATGTTGCAGAGGTGACAGTCTCACCCTCCGACAACATGGTCATCTTAACAAGTAAGTGGGTTACCTGCATAGGTCAAACAAACATAGGAGGCCCCTCATCATAAAATGGTAAGATTGCTAAGAGAAAAGACCTCCAAGGTCATCGAGTTGAACCATCAACCCAGCACCACTGTGCTCACCAGCAAGCTATATCCCCCAATCCACACACTCCCTGAACACTTCCAGGGATGGTGACTCCACGCTTGACTAGCCTTTCAGTGAAGAAATTTTTCCTGATATCCAGCCTCAACCTCCCCTAGTGCAGCTTGGGTCTTTTCTTCTCCCATCACTTATTACCTTGTTACTTGTTACCTGGCAGAAGAGACTGACCCCCACCTTGCTACCTTTCAGGTAGTTGTAGAGGGTGAGAAGGTCCACATGACACAAGATGAGGCAAAAAAAAAAAGGCTTAAAGTGTGGCTGCCAAATTCTCAGCTGGTCTAAAGTGATGTTGCAAGTAGCCTCATACAAACTCACACCAAATGGGGTATGGCCTCTAGCTTTACCCAAGTTAAAGCCAAACCACAGGCAAGGTTTTTTCCTATCAATCCAAGGACAGTGATGAATCAGGCTGTGAGGCAACTGCATTGATTTGCAGCCTGGTTAGGTATTAACAGTAAAGACATGTTGTTTGCTTGGTTTGCCAGTAATGTCAAGGACTTGCAGTGCAGAGGTTCAGGGAAAGGATCAGAATATGCAAAAGGTCATTGCTCCTTTGACTTTGTATGCTCAGACCAGCAAACACATCCTGTTTTGGAACCTTACAGGACATGGCAGCGAAATGAGGGCATTTTCCAAAAGCTGATGTTAATTTTTGGGGCAAAAGCTATGTTGCATTTATAGTTGTAGTTTTTTCCTCTGTGTGAGAATCTGGTTGGTTAAGTGAGAGACAAGACCTGTTTTCAGAACAAAAAACTAAATCTAGAGCTTGTCTGAGTTAGAACAGCTGTGTTGTAAATCCTTGGTCCTATTTCAGCTTATATCAACTAAAGCTTTGGCCTGGCATGTAACTAAGCTAGTAGATAACTAGAAGGGACCCTGTAAAAAAGTAATTGCTTCTAGTCAATCTCCACAAAATAATGAAGCAATGTCATAGGATATCATGCTCCTTCAGGCTAAAGAACTGCAAGGAACCATAATGCCACAAAAAATAACTGACTTAAACTTTTGATCGTCTTGGAGGCTCAGATGTTCCATCAAGCAAAACCTGATTGTCTCCTGAGATGCACAATTAAAATTGTTCAAGTTGATTGTCTTCTTGGTGTTAGCAAAGAAACATGTCCAAATTCTTGTTTTTGAACTCCACAGACCTGCTCCCTGGCACTGAATATCTGGTGAGAGTCTACAGCGTTTCTGAGCAGCATGAGAGTGCACCTTTGTATGGAGTCCAGAAAACAGGTACTTGGATGCATGTGTGGTTAATGCCATCCTTTAGGAATTCATTAATGGGACTTCATTACTTTTTTTTTCCCCCTGTGATGATGTCAGGCAGTTTGGTTGAGCTCAGCCTTGTGTCTCTTGAAACGCCCAGGTCTCGATTCCCCCACTGGCCTGGACTTCTCGGACATAACCGCAAACTCCTTCACCGTGCACTGGATCGCTCCTCGTGCCACCATCACGGGCTACAGGATCCGCTACCAGCCAGAGCAGGGTGGGGGCCGGCCCAAGGAGGAGCGTGTGCCCCCCTCCAGGAACTCCATCACCCTCACCAACCTGCTGCCAGGCACTGAGTACGTGGTCAGCATCATCGCCGTCAACGGCAGGGAGGAGAGCCTGCCCTTGGTTGGCCAGCAAACAACAGGTGAGCCTGGAGGGAGTGCTGGGTTTGGAGTGTCCTCCAGCAAAGCAGTTTTTGTTAAGCCACATCTCCCCTACCAGCTTTGCCCATGAGGAAATGCTTGTGTACTGAGGTAGGGCCTGATGTAGAAAAAGGTGGGGGGACCCATGCTTGTTTCAGATGTTTCTAGGGCCAGCAGAGCTATTTTCATTAAATCCAGTCCAATACCAAAATGGTTTTTAACCAGATACATCTCTTTGGAGAGGAGTGTGCTCTGAGCCAAAGGATAGACAGATGAGTAGCAGAGGAGCATGGTATAAGTGGAGTATGTAGCTGATGTACAACTGTGTTTAAACTCCCTTCTCAATTCTCTGTTTTTCTAGTGTCTGATGTTCCAAGGGACCTGGAAGTCACCCCTACCAGCCCCACCAGCCTCAAGATTTCCTGGGATGCTCCTGCAGTGACAGTCAGATACTACCGGATCACTTATGGTGAAACAGGTGAGGGCAGGCTGGTACAGCTGGTCCCAGACCAGAAACTCTCTTCTGAGGCCATGAAAGCAAATAGCAAAGGCACCTTGGGCTGTAGCAGACATATAAGTGCCTTCTTTAAAAAAGAGCAAATCGTATTTTGTCAAGCCAGAAGAACTATGACCCAACAACCACTGGAATCAACAGGGCCCTATCTTCAGCTTGATGCTTATAGGACTGTCCTGGTTTTTGTAGAGATTTTGAATGTATGCTTTACAGATCCATCACATTTCTTTCTTAACCTACTTTTCCTAGGTGGAAGCAGCCCAGTACAGGAGTTCACAGTGCCTGGCACCGTGTCTACTGCCACCATCACTGGCATCAAGCCTGGTGTTGAATACACCATCACTGTGTATGCTGTAACTGGCCGTGGAGACAGCCCTGCCAGCAGCAAGCCAGTCACTGTCACCTACAGAACAGGTGAGACCTGATTAAACCAAACAAGACAAAATCCCCACAGCTTTGTGTTGGCTTTTCCCTATCAACATGCATCACTGATCCCTGGTTTCTTTTAGAAGCCATGGGCTGGAAGGTGTGTGTCTTGGTGGCCCAGCTTGATAACTGACATGGCACGGAAGGGGACTGTGAACCTGGAAAAGGGAAACCCGGTGGGGTCCAGATGGAGAGAAGAGCAGTGCTCAACTGCTCATTGCAGAGTGGAAATGCTGTTGGGCTCTCAAAACATGGGGTCACTGCTGGCTTAACTCTAGTGCTTCACTGTCAGATTATGTGATCCTGAGGAGACCTAACTTTGTAATGCCAAGACTGTTGTCTAACTCCTGATTTGGATATAGCCTATTCCTACTCCTGCTGTGGCTGCAGATAAAAGCATTTAGTAGCCTTTAAAACAACAAAAATTCTCAACTAACACTGATATGAGATCACTCACCCACACATCATAGTTAAGGCTTTTTTGCTCTGGTCTAGCAAGAGGGAGAAATAAATAGTAGCATGGGTTTACTCTTTCAAGCAGGGCAGAATAAAATTCAGCCAGGACACAACAGTGGAAGGAGGGTTTCCTGTACCAATATACTCAGAAAAATTATTTTTGTTGCCCAGAAATAGACACACCATCCCAGATGCAAGTCACCGATGTCCAGGACAACAGTATCAGCATCAGGTGGCTCCCTTCAACATCCCCAGTCACAGGGTATCGGGTGACTGCTGTCCCCAAGAAGGGATATGGGCCCACAAAAACAAAAAATGTCCCTGCAGGTAAGAGTCATGTCATCCTTCACTGGATCTGTAAAGAATGCAAGATGTGACCACTAAAATCCTGCTGCTGCTTGTACCCTTTTTTGCCATCCAGCTGATTTTCAGTTCTGTCTCATCCAGGATGGATGAGCTCAGGCAGATTTTTGCCCCCAAAGCTTCATATTTCTTTTGACACCAGTGTGTACTGCAAAAGTTTGTTCTTGGCAGCCTCAGTGTGCATGAAGAGCACCTGCATTTCAAAGAACTACCATTGGATTTTCTAGCATCCAGCGAAACTTGCTCTGAAATCCTTCTGGAAGTCACATAATGTGACTCTTGGTCACAGCAGGATTCAGTCACATACTGCACATCTGTAGTGTAGTACCTGTGGGACCTGCCATGTCAGCTTTCAGGAAAACTGTACTTTGTGGGATCAGCAGAGCTCTTGGGGATGCTTGTGATGTAGCTGAGTTGATGGTCAGTCTTATCCTAAAAAAATGATGAAAGCTGGTCTCCCTATGCTTTCTTCTACCCACTGTGCTAACCTGCCCTTTTAACTGTGGAGCCTTGGAGCAGGTACAAATTTTGCGGTTGTGCACTGCCAGAGAAGCATGGTGCAATTTAAAGGCAAATTTAATTTCTCAGTCCCACCTTGTTTTACTGACATTTATTCATGGTATGGCTTAGACAGGCCATTCATTCAAGGGCAGCACTCTGCAGCTTTGTGCTGTTCTCTCTGACTGATGGTGTTCTTTCCTGCCAGATCAAACTCAAGTCACTATTGAAGGTCTGCAGCCCACTGTGGAGTACATGGTCAGTGTCTATGCTCAGAATCAGAACGGGGAGAGCCAGCCCTTGGTTGAGACAGCTGTCACCAGTACGTATTTCACTTCATGGGAGCAAACACGTTTTCTGTTGATGTCTGAACCTACCACCACATTCCCAGGGACAGCAAAAGCTAGGGGCCTGGTCTCCAGGAGAGTGTAAAGTGGTCAGCCCTATGAGAAGTACCATGCACCTAAACTGCAGATTCCAGCAAAAACGCAGTCCCTCTGCCTCAAGCATTGCCAAAATGCAATTTCCTTCCCCCTCAAAGTGCTGCCCTTCTCATTTTCTTTCGCTAAAGCCACAAAGTCTTCTGGGGTTTTCTTTGCTATCAGTGGATAAAATGTGCCAAGATCTCCTTTGTGTGGAGCTAGGTGGCAAAGATGATTGCTGTCAAGGGACTGGACTGGGCTTGGGAGCACTTGCCCTGTGTGAGGGAGTAAGGGAAACCACATGGGTTGTACCAAGAACTTGGGATGCACTGCAAAACAAAGAGTAATTCCAGGACTGAGGTGCTGTGTATAAAACAGCAGTCCTGCTCTGGTCACAGAGGGGACACCAGAGGGACCTTGTAATTCGGGGCTATGTTTGAGGTAAAGTGCTTTTGAGGATACTTCTGGGGTAGGGATTTGTGTGATTCTTATTTCCCTGCTCAAGCTTGTATGCAAAACCATGCCTCAGCCCCAAGCACTACAGACAACAGGAGCTTCTCCAGAACTATGCAGAGATGAGTGAAGAGTCCACATTCAAACCAACAAATTCCTAGACAAAAATCACCTTTGCCAACTAGAAAATGCAGAAAAACGAGGATTAATACAATATGGCAAATGAAAATAGATGACACTTTTTAGAAAAAGTCCAATATAATAATTACATATATAATATAAAAATTACATGCCTGATCTTCCCATTTTGTATAACAGATGGGTGTATTTCTATGATAGCCACTCCAGACTTCTGAGGAGCAAGGCTCACTTCCCCTGCTCTGAGCTCCCACCTTGCCAGGAAAATCACATTAATTGGTTTAACTAGGAGGTGTGCATATCACCCAGTTGCAGCTGTGGACATTCCCTGTGCACTCCATACAAAGCTAAAAAGTTTGTTTCTAACTGATTTTACAATATGATATGCTGAGTAATTTTGCTTTCTTGATGAGTATGTTAATTGGACATTAATTTATGAAAGAAAACAGCGGGATGGATTCTCCTTGGACTGGCACTTTGCACAGCAGCTCTCAGTAGTGAACAGCAAGTGCAGCATGAGCCCAGGCTTACAGAGCCAGGCAGGTTCTCTGGCTGCCCCTGGCACTAGCAACCATTTACATGGAGGGAATGAGTTTTAACATTCCCATTTCTTTTTTTCTCTTGTCCACTTTTAAGGTAGCTTAATGCTACTAGAGTTGTGTAAAAGGGGTTTTGGTGCCAAGGGTACTCAAAAACAAGTGAGAATTGGTGTCCTGGCTGCTTTGAAGGTGGCAGTGCAGGTCCTTTTGGTTTCAGCAAAGCCAAGATCGCATTCCTGTTGCGTGGCACCTGCAAACTCAGGCTTAGGGACGTAAGCGTGTGTGCAAGGTGCAGCACAGAGGAGAATCCAGTGCCCTCTTGCCATGCCAAACTGAAAACTGCTTTGCATGTAATCGAAATGCTTTTTATTTTCCTCACCCACAAACCTGCTTTTATCACTTAACCTCTTACCGTTAATTTGCCTAACAGACATTGACCGCCCTAAAGGACTAACATTCACTGAGGTGGATGTTGATTCCATCAAAATTGCTTGGGAAAGCCCTCAGGGGCAAGTCACCAGGTACAGGGTGACCTACTCAAGCCCTGAGGATGGAATCCATGAGCTATTGCCGGCCCCAGGTGGCGAAGAAGACACTGCTGAGCTGCATGGCCTCAGGCCAGGTTCTGAGTACACTATCAATATCGTTGCCATTTACGATGACATGGAGAGCCTGCCCCTCACTGGGACCCAGTCCACAGGTACAGCTCCCACCACCCCCAGCAGGCCATGGCAGCAGCCCCGAGGGGTAAAGTGTGCTTCCATGTGCAACTGGTGCTCCGTGCGGGACAGCCCCAGGGGCAGCTCAGGGGATGGGATTGCTCCTGAGGTGAGGGATGGCTGAGCTGGGGCCAGAGAGCTGCCTGCCAGCAGAGTCAGCCTGCATACACATCAGGGAAGGGCAGGCAGGGAGAGCAGGATTGCAGGAGCAGATCCTTGAGAAAGGAGGGAGGGATGTCCAGTGGTGGCCTGTCCCTGGTCAAGGAGCCTGATCTGTGATGAGTGTTCTCACAACGCTCTTGTCTTGCCTTCAAGGTATGGGTCACCTGAAAGCACAGGTAGTGACCAACAAGATAGATGAGGGCAGCTTTCATGCCCCAGGGACCTTGCTGTTGGAGCCAAAGATCAGCAGGAAGGGCTGGGAGATTGCTCAGGAAAACCCTCAGGTCTCACAGAGCCTGCAGATCCCTCACTGGCACTGCCTAGGGCCACAGCCCACTGCATGCCCCCACACCCTACACCCTCATCACCTCCACAGGAGAGTGCCTTCTGTGCCAGGCTGATCCAGCTACAATTCCATGCACTGAAAATTCCTTGATGAACAGGGAAAAATATTGCAAGGAATTAGCTTAACATTGCTTCCACAAATATGGAATCCATTGCAAGCTTCCAGCATTACCAGCTGTGACTTTATTACAAAGACAGGTACCACCTATGTAATAAAGATCTCATGTTCATTTGTGGCTGAAAAGTTGGTACTTTAATTCCAGGGGTGGAATGAATTCAGTGGCTCCTAGTGTACAGATCTGCTGTGCTAAACTGAAGCAGTGATGTAGTGATGGAACAGCTGGCTGACTACCTGCCAGAAATTCAAATACAATACTTTTTCAAACCCACCCTCTGGTTTACCTTTTGTGGCTGTTCAAAAGTGGGTTTGAAGTCATTCAAGACTTTCCATTGACTCTCATGGGATTTAGATTGAGCTCTGAGCAAAGCCAGAAGGAAAAATTATCCTGTATTTCCACTTTGTAAAACTAGAAAGCTTTGATAGCGATGTGCCATAGTGAGCACTATGGTAAGGTGTATCTTTGCTCTGTTTACAGCCCCAGGCTTACCAACTGTAAGGCATATTTCAATGGATACTCCTTTTTTTGGGCAGGCATTTGTTTGTAAGGATAGTGGATGTATTAGCTTGTGGACAGGCTCTTGTGTGATGAGCCTCATGGCCACCACAGCTCTGCTTTTCCATTGCCTTGCTCGCTGTGTAAGTGGCTGTAAAATGCTTCCCCTCTCCATTTGCAGTATTTTTATATCTTCTCTGCAATTCCTGAGCCTGCTTCCTACTTACTTTTGTAAATCATCCATCATATTTTGGAAATGAACAGACAGGGGTGAGTGGAGCACAGGACTAAACTGTGAGCTGTGTGATGAAAAGCAGAGACTGGTAGAATAATTAAAACAGACTGGCCTACTAGAGATTTAAGCACCGTCCCAGGCCTTTACCTTGTATCATAACAAATGTCATTGCTCACTTAACTTCAGAGTTGAAGCATTGATATCTCCTTATTTCTGCTGAAAAGTGATGCTGTAGATTTGAGAATCTTCTCCTGAATTACCTGTTCCCTCCCACTGTTTTTTATGCCTGTGTTTGCACAGGACACTCCGCTTTCCTGGCCTAAACCTATCTCGTGTTCAGGAGAGAATATTATCCAAGACTGTCTTTTTTTAAAGTAACCGTGTGCCAATCTGGATTTTTGCAGCAATTCCACCTCCAACAAACCTGAAGTTTACTCAGGTAACTCCCACCAGTCTCACCATCAACTGGAATGCACCCAACGTTCGCCTCACTGGCTACAGGCTCAGAGTGAACCCCAAAGAAAAGACTGGTCCTGTGAAAGACATGGACCTTTCTCCAGACAGCACATCTGCAGTCGTGTCTGGCTTGATGGTAACTTTCTTCTTTGTGTTGTGGGAAAGAGATTTTTGAAGACATTTGAGATTCCTGTGTCAGGAGCTTCAGTTGAAGTAGATCATTACAGCTCCTAAGGGTCTGGCTCTGAAGCTCGTGGCAAGTCAGACTGTAGTTTTCTTAAAAGGCAAGTAATTGGCCTGCTGAGGCTGCATTCTACCCCTTTCCTCATCTAGTACTGAGAGACTGGATGCCTAATCAAATGCAAATTACCAGGTTCACAATCAAAAGTAACCCAGCAAAATGCTTTTACTCATCCATCACAAAAGAGGTCAGATAAAGTGATCTAACGCAGAGATTTCAAGCTGTGATATGGGAGTGCTGGCAGTCTATTGCCTATTTTTAAGATATCTGCAAAATACAAGTTAAAAATGCAATTCTTTTGTGAGTAGGCTTAAATTTGCTATATAGCCATCTTCTCTACTGGAAACGTTTCAGGAGTTCCTGAACTGGAGAAGGCTGAAAATAACTGCTTTTATGGTTCCTGTGATCTTAAAAAGCTACTGATCTGTTTTTAAGGAGTTTTATGAATCATTTTCAAAAATGAGCCTTAAAAAAACATTCTAATCTAAGTGTACCCATGGTCTGATGCAGCCAAGGACAAAACCCCCCATGCTGCTACTTACACAATTCTCTTTTATTCACATTATTTGAATCCTTATCATAGCAAATGGCATCCATTAACCCTGGGAAAAATAGGAGAGAAATTGGAATTTCTTTGAAGAATCAGCTTTGAAGCACAGATTCTAAAATGAGGGGTGGTAAATAAGCTTCTTCCAGGATTTCTTCTGCTCCCGAGTGTGCACACTGTGCCAGAGTCCATGCCTACTCTTTTATTACAGCTGGAAATAGTTAGAATTATCCCATTAATCCTTCCCTGTTTTATTTTAAGGTTTCATATTTCAGTAAGTGGTGACTGAGAAACGTGACTCCACCAAGCACTGACTGAGGGCAGGAGTGTTTCCCCCTGTGCTGGGTCCTTCTCATGAAGTGTTATAACTCTGTCCATTCTAGGTAGCAACCAAGTATGAAGTGAGTGTTTATGCCCTGAAGGACTCCCTGACCAGCAGACCAGCCCAGGGGGTGGTCACAACCCTTGAAAGTAAGTGGTGGCCCTCCCCAAATGACCGCTCAGTGCTGTGTGGGGCAGAGGCTGTGAGTCTGCTCTGTGTCCGAGGTGGGGCTCTGTCCAAAGCTCCATCCCAGGCTTCATCAGCACTTGGCTGATGAGTTTTTGCCAGTCCCCACTGTACTGACGGGACCCCTTTCCCCTGTGGTGCAGATGTGAGTCCCCCTCGCAGGCCCCGGGTGACAGATGTCACCGAGACCACCATCACCATCACCTGGAGGACCAAGACTGAGACCATCACTGGCTTCCTGGTGGAGGCTGTCCCTGCAGGTGGCCAGACCCCCATTCAGAGGACCATCAGCCCTGAGTTCAGGAGTTACACTATCACTGGTAAGTGAGGGCTTCTGCATGGTCATAACAGGAAGTGCACTGGGTTCTTGTTTTGGAATTGATTGTCTTTGATGAGAAATACTATTGGGACAAAAGGTGGGAAAATATATCTGAGGCAACAGGATTAGACTCCAAGAAGAGGTTATTGAAAGACCTTCTGATGGCCATCTTAGGTGGCTTCCTCTCCTTAGCTAACATTTGTGTTTCAACTTCATTTTAGGCTTGCAGCCTGGCACCGACTACAAGATCTACCTGTACACTCTGAACGAGAATGCACGCAGCTCCCCAGTGGTACTGGATGCCTCCACTGGTAATGATCTTGTCTGACCTTTTTGCTCATGTTAGCACACAGTAATCACATATGGCCAGTTAGGAGTTGTCTATATCTGATCACATTTAATATTCTCTGTGACTTATAGCAATAGGTTTGAGAAGGGTGTAGAGCAGGTGTGGCTCAGGTGAAAAACAGGCTGGTCTTTCCTGCATTTGACTTGTTAAACCCTTCTGTTTCCACCCAGCTATTGATGCTCCTTCTAACCTGCGCTTCCTTACAACCACGAGCAACTCCCTGCTGGCCACGTGGCAGCCTCCCCGAGCCAAGATCACCGGCTACATCATCAGATATGAGAAACCTGGATCACTAGTCAAGGAGGTCCTGCCTCGCCCCCGGCCTGGCACCACCGAGGCTACCATTACTGGTAACTCTCTGTTGTCTGGGAGCTCTTCACCTGAAACGCTTGAACTTCAAGAGAGAGGGAGGGGGAAGGCCTAATTATAAAATGTTTTGAGGATTAGCTAATAGACAGAGAAATTTGTGGTCCTTTATTGTGGTTTCCACTATTAGAGAGTGGTCCTATAAGCACATGTGTCCTACAAAGACATTCCACTTCACTGGTCATCCACCACATTCAAACAGTGTGGTGCTTGTTTTCACTGTCACCACAATTGTCCTTCCAAGGAAGAAAAGCCCCTGATTCTGGCACCCCACAGTCACACATGCTAAAGACCCCTTATGTTTGGGTCCATGATCCCAGCTGACACAATCAGGTTGCAAACTTGCTCTGAGGAACAGGAAGCTGAAGTCTCTGCTCTGTCCTGAAAATCTTGGGTGTGAAATGCACATACCCTATACTGTAGCCATACCCACCTCTCATTCTGTCTTAGTTCTCACACATAATTGTAAAAAAAAAAAAGCAACTCATAAGTCTAAAATTGTTCTGTGTCCTTCTTCCCTCCCTAGGTTTGGAACCTGGCACTGAATACATCATCTACATCATTGCTGTGAAGAACAGTCAGAAGAGTGAACCGCTGGTTGGCAGAAAAAGGACAGGTAAACAAAGCTCTGGATTGCTGAGTGCCAACAGGAGATGTCTTCCACTTGGGGAATGCAGTGTGAAAGACATTGAAGGACACTTGTGGAGGACTGAAATAATAATGTTTTTAAAAATAGCCTGTTCACATCGCTCAGCCACACCTTTTCTTTGAGTCAAATAGGCTTTGTAAGGAGGTTTTCCTTTCTAAGGATGCAGGAGGTATGCTTCCAAATTTATATTAATCACATTTACCCTTGTTTGAACACTAGCAGCAGAACAGTGTGCTTGATGCTGGATTCTTGCTTGGGTACCTAGTGGGTAATTAAATCAGGGTTAACCTTACTAACACTTGATGGCATCAAATGCAGAATCCATTCAATTTGTTGCTTGTTGCATTCCTCTTACTTTGCAACTTTCACAGTACAAGATTGAGATACCTGTAGCAAGTAAAATACCAACTAGACATCCAAATATGATCAAGGAGCAAGTTTCTTCCTGCTCACCAGTGATTCCTCTTAAAATGATAACCTGCAACTAGCTCTCAATCATTTCTTCTCAATTTGAGCAGTGGTGGTGGCTTCTTTGGGTTGCAGTGCTCAAAAGTGTCGTTCAGCTGTATGAAAATTTCATACCAACGCACTTCTTGTGCCTATGTGTGAAAGATACAGAGAGGGAAATTACATTTACAATCACTGCGAGGTCATAAAAAGCGTGTTGCATCTTGGGGTGATTGCTAATATTTGATGCTTGGAGTGGTGTAATACAGCTGTTTGATTTGACACGCTTTCTTTGCTTGATGGCCTCTAACCTTTCTTTGGCCAGATGAGCTTCCCACGTTGATTAGCAGACCGCACCCCAACCAGCCCGACATCCTGGATGTGCCTTCCATTGATGAGGGGACCCCTTACTTCACGAACAATAGGTATGACAATGGCAACGGTATCCAACTTCCAGGCTCCTCTGGGCACCCCCAGACAGTGGGACACCAGGGCCAGCAAATCTTCTTCGAGGAGCACGGCTACAGGCGGCCTGGGCCCACCACAGCCGCTCCCCTCCGGCCGGGGTCCCGGCGGCCGCTGCCCAGTGTGGATGAAGCCATCGAGATCCCAGGCTTCCAGGTGCCCATCGTGGTGGAGCCCTCGTTCCCGCACTCCCGCGGGCCCCGGCGCAACGACAGCACCGGGCAGGAGGCCCTGGCCCAGACCACCATCTCCTGGAGGCCACTGCTGGAGAGTTCTGAGTACATCATCTCCTGCCAGCCCGTCAGCCAGGATGAGGACACTCTGCAGGTAACGGGGCTGGCTCAGCAGAGCCGTGGCATGGCCTCGCCTGGGGTGCCAGTCTCCCAGTCCCTTTGGTGTGCTGAGGGAGTGGCAGGAATTAGCCTAAAGAGTCTCTTTAACACTAGCTGAGACCAGGATGGATGAAAGCCTCCCTCATCTCCTTTATGGAAAAGGCTACAGGATAAAACTGCAAAATCAGAAAACTGAAATGATGTCAGCAGTGACATTTCACCAGGGAAGGGTGCAGCAAGCTGAGTGGGAGTTTCAGAGATTGAGGTGCTGCTTCTCCAAGCTCTAAGTCTCTTCCTGTGTCTCCCTTGGTTTCCTTGAAATGGCAAAACTAACCCCTCCATAGTGAACCATAGTCTAGAGTAGCCAAGTCTAACTTGCTTTGAATTTAGAAGTTCTCAGAGTATTTAAGGGTCTGGCTCCATTATGGTACAGAGCATAGAGGTCATCCTAAACACCCTGTCTTTCCTGCGAGAGAGGTAACACCTAAAGGGGATTCCCTCCCACCTTTCTGGTGACCTATCATTGTCTCTTGTTGCAGTTCAGGGTTCCTGGCACTTCCTCTAGTGCCACACTCAAGGGTCTTACAAGAGGGGCCACCTACAACATCATAGTGGAAGCCCTGAAGGATCACCGGCGACAGAAGGTGCTGGAGGAGGTGGTCACAGTTGGCAATACTGGTAAGGAATAGCCCTGTTAGGGAGTCTGGCTGAACCTATGCAGCCCCTGCCTCATTCCCCTTACTCAAGGCAACCTGTCTGGTGTCCAAGCTTGACAATAGTTCAGAAAGGAAACTTTTGACAAGGACAGTTCATAGCAGGATGCTGGGACAATTGATTTCTGAGGTCCTCTGGTTTTGGATAATTGACACACACTGATGGTGGGATGAGAGCTGTCCTGAGCTGCTGTGCAAGCACAGAGAATGTGCTTTGAAGCTCAAGAGAGATCTGGTATTTGCTGTGCTTAGAGGGAGTCAGAATCACTGATACCTTTTATCTGTCACAGACTGGACCATCAGCTCTTGGCCCTGCTCATCATGCCCTGTAAAGTACCACCAGCCAAGACACACACCTCAGGTGGAAAATCACTCTGCCCAACAACAGGGTCTGCTCTCCCATGACACAGAACCTGCAGCACCCCAAAAACGTGCACATGCAGCTACCAAACCCCTGCTGCTCCTCAGCGTCTTCCAGCACATTTTCCCCTCAAAACAGGCAGAGTCAGGTTATTGCTCTCCAGCAGCAATTGCAAAAACTCACACTTGCTTGAAACTTGGCAAATCAAAATGAAAATAGCCTTCAGTTTTTTTATCATTCAGCTGCTCTGACACATGCAAATGGAAAATAAATCACAGGGAGCTGGGCTGCTGACAACCATCAAGTGTATGCCCATGGGGTAGTTCCATTACTGCCAGGATATTACAAGAAAAAAGCGTGTATTCACTGAAAATCATTGTCTTCCAGCAGTTCCCATTGCTGTGTGTGATGCCTGTTTGTTCTCTTTCTGTTCCAGTGTCTGAAGGATTAAACCAGCCAGCTGATGACACCTGCTTTGATACTTACACTGGCTCCTTCTATTCCATTGGCGAGGAATGGGAGCGCTTATCTGAAACTGGCTTTAAGCTCTGGTGCCAGTGTTTAGGCTTTGGCAGTGGCCATTTCAGATGTGACTCCTCTAGTGAGTAGCTTGCTGTTAACCATCCCCATCCCCACTCTCCCCCAGCACCAGTGCCATGTTTGACAGAATCAGCCTGATCCAAACATGATGCAAATGAAGGCAGGATCTGAAGTCCTTAAACCAAAGCGGTGTTTTGCATCATGAGAAGAAGTGATGGAAAACTTTGGTTGCCTCTGAGCTGTGCAGCTAATCTAGAATTGCCATCAGCAATAATCAATATTGTATTGATAAGAGACTCTTTTTTACCTTGCCAGATGTGTCTAGGTAATATGGGAAAATGTGGATTTTACTGGGTATTACAGCCAGTGCTGGTATTACAATAAATCTGGTTTGCATTGCAGGCAGCCTTTGCAAAGCAGCTTGCAAAACCAGTTTTCTAATTTTCTAACACTTCTGCCCAGGGCATTAAGTTTTATTCTTTGCAAAACTGTGGTTTACATGGAAAAATATCCAACTTGACATAAGGGAATGGAACAAAAGTCTATGATTGAGCAGTTTAACACAACACATACCCAGCTAATTGAAATTAGGCTTTTAAATGGTGGTATAAGCTCAGCAAAGAGAGTATTTCTGCAATTTGCATAGAGTCAGAGGAGTCTATGTAAAGACACTTAATTTTACAAGAAAATATGCTTATTTTACAGGATTAATATTTATATTTCATTATTTGATACACCTGGCTTAGCCATTGTGACTTGCGAGATTGTGGTAAATTTTATGCTGGATATTTGCACAAAAAAGAGCATTTAAATATTTTTCTATCCTTTCCTGACCCACATCTATTAAATTCCTTTTCATTTCTTTTCATCTCCTATGAACCAAACCTCCTCTCCCCACTCTTTGTCACATCCTACTCTTTTTTTCCCAAGAGCTTCTGCACATTTCCCAGAGCTGAAACAGCCTTCAGCAATTAAAAACTGCAGGAACTGAACCCATTTCCTCCTTGGGACTTAGATGAGCTGAGAAAATTCTCTCTCCTGCCTTTCCTGAGACAATGCCAAGCTGTTTTCCTCCTGCTGCATGTGTGGTAACTCCCGATTCTTGTTCCTCTGCCTTCTCCAGAGTGGTGCCATGACAATGGAGTTAACTACAAGATTGGGGAGAAGTGGGACAGGCAAAGGGAGAATGGCCAGATGATGAGCTGCACCTGCCTTGGGAATGGAAAAGGAGAATTCAAGTGTGAACCTCGTAAGTGCCTTTCTGCTGTTAGTCTGAGCTCTCAGTCAGGAAGTCTCAGCATCCCAGCTCTGTCCTGCCAGGGGGACAAGCATATTATCAGTGTGTCTGGTTCAGGCTGAGCTAGTGACAGCTTCAGTCTGTTCTCACAAGAGATGAAGGCACAAATCTCACATTCCTGAGCTTGAAAAGGAGACAGCCTTTTGTTAGCTCAGGTCACAGCACACTGAACACCTGCCTGCCTCTGGCCCTGGAGCTGCACACCGGGGACATGTCACTGCACAGAGGGGTGGATTACCACAGCTGGACCTTCCTGCAGGGCCTGTCATCTCAAGCTCCTTTGGCCTTCACACTGTGACTTAAACTCATTGCTCTTGTCAGGAAAATACCCCCTGTTGTAGGTTAGAGTGTCTGGAGAGCTGTGAACATGTCTGATGTTCCCCTGCCGGTCAGAGAGCCTCTGGTCAGACAAGGGGAGCACAGGGGCTCCCCTTCTGGTCACCAGGCTGCTTTGAGACTGCTTAAAGCCAAGCCAGGCCCCGCACCTGAGTTCTGCCTGTGCCTCCACAGATGAGACCACGTGCTATGACGATGGGAAGATGTACCACGTTGGGGAGCAGTGGCAGAAGGAGTACTTTGGGGCCATCTGCTCCTGCACTTGTTATGGAGGACAGCAGGTGAGCAGGAGGGATGTGTTAGGTTGGACACAGGGGAAACTGTGCTGGGCTGCACTTCTCATACTGCTGGGTTTCAGGCCATGGAAAGGGCCAAAACATGTAACAAAAAGTGATTAGGAGAGTTGAAGTACTTGGATCGGTGCCTGTGTGGTGTAACACAGGAACAGCCTTATTGGTGCTGGTGGCTCTAGCCTCACCTGTGAATTAGTGGCTATAAGCTGAAGGATAGATTTAGAGTGGATATTAGGAAGGAATACTTCCCTGTGAGGGGTGGTGAGGCCCTAGCATTTGGTGTCCAGAGAAGCTGTGGTTGCCCTTGGATCCCTGGAAGTGTCTAGGGCCAGGCTGGAAGGGGCTTGGAGCAACCCAGGATAGTGGGAGGTGTCCCTGCTCACAGCAGGGGAGTGGAATGGGATGAGCTTTAGGCTCCCTCCCAACCCAACCCAGGGTGGCATTCTGTGAGCCCTGGCAGCTCTAACCATGGCGCTGACAGGCCTGTTGTGTCCCCGCAGGGCTGGCGCTGTGACAACTGCCGCAGGCCCAGCGTGGAGGTGGCCCCCGAAGGCTCTGCTGGCCACACCTACACACAGTTCACACAGAGGTACCACCAGGCCACCAACACCGTGAGTACAGCTTTCCTTCTCTGCCCATCCGGGTGATTCTGGCACAGGTGGCGGGGTCGCTGCAGGGCTCGAGGGCGAGAGCAGCGTGCGGGTTCCCTGGCAGTGCATGACGGCCCCAGCGCACACACGGCTGCTTGAGCTCACCCTCCACACACACGGGCACTGCCACAGCCCCAGCGGGGCCTCGATGCATGCTCTGAGGCACTAGTGCATGGAGTGATTCCCAGCAGTGTGCTTTGTGCTGGGAAACAGCCACGGGCGCTGCCAGCAGCTCCCAGCACAAACCATGCCCAGGACAGAGCTCTAACTGAGCTAACTCTAACTTTCCTTCCCTCCTGACAGAACGTCAACTGCCCCATTGAGTGTTTCATGCCCCTAGATGTACAGGCAGACACACAACATCCACGGGGAAAGTAACATCGAGCAAGACTTCTTGCGGCCATGGCAACAGACAAACCAAAGTGTAAATCCCTATGTGCCACGATTACCATCCAAACTGGAGTGATGCTAGCAAAACTGCATCTAGTGAGAATGGCCCCCTGCTCTGGAGCCATTTTCCCAGCTTAAGCTCAACTCACAGCTTCTCCAAGCGCCACTCTTGGAGTGTTTCAGACTTTTCTCATGATTGATAGCGATTGTCTCGGTTTTGCTCAAAGTGCTGAATTCCAGTCAATATTTTCAAATTTAAAGGGGGCCAAAAAAAGAAAAGAAAAAGGGAGGAGGGGGAGAGGTGACAAATCACAAATTTGGTGGGGGATCAAAATAGTACAGGGGAGGGAGGGTGTATAAATTCAAGTTCCCGTGCTACGCAAGAACATTTGAGTACAACAGTGCTGAGGTTTAGGGATAGGAAAGTCCACCAAACACTTCTGCTTTCACATAAGCATGCAGCCAGCAATAAGATAGGAACAGCAAATCCAATCACTGTGATATTTAAAATATGCACAGTCCTAATTCTTTCTTGATGATCCTAGTATTTTTCTAGCTGTATCTTTATATCTCATACTGTTATTTATCAGTTTTGTTCCCCTGACCTTCAAGTGTTTTTATATGGGAATAAAATGTATGGAAGACACTTAGTATGCAGTTGACAAAAGAGGAATTTGGTGTAATTATGATCAGTGATTATTTTTATACTGTAAGTGCCAAAGCTTTACTACTGTGGAAAAGAAAAAAACCAACTCTTTTAATAAAAAGATTACAAACCAGACATATAGTTTAAGCGATTCTCTTTGCTGCTGTGGAATTTAGGATGAAGATGATTATTCTCAGCTGGATAATTCTGAGGTGGATAATTCTGAGCGGGATGATTCAGAGCTGGAATAACATTGCCTTGACACGAGATGGAACAAACAGCCCCAAGAAGAGTGAAGTAAACCTGGAGAGAATATTGGTAGAGCAGTTTGTTAATTAAAGGCTTCCAGCTGCACCCCTGCCCCCGTAGAGCACAGACAGTGAGTAGGTATGGCATGGGCAGGAGGCATAGCCTTGCTTTGGGGCAAGAGGGGAAGGGAGGGAAAGGCAAACAGCCCCTGCTTTGCACATGCCCTGAGCTAGAGCTGGTTCCATGCCTGGAATTAAATAAACTTCCAGTGGCTGATTTGCCAGAATTAGCGAGACCGTCCAAACCTGTGAAGTTGAATGTGTTCAAAGCTCCAAACCCCAGCAGGAGCCAGGCACCAACAGGGTCTAAGCCTTGCTGTGACAGGCACAGGCCCCTTGCTTGTCTCCTGTGCTTCTACCTCAGGGAGGTAAACAAAATGCTCCTCACAACCCTTTTGCAAACAAAGCCAGTCTTGAATAGAGTGAACCAAGCCAGCAGTGGGTCCCTTGCTTGCACTGCCAGGAGCTGTACAGCCTTTGCAAAGGCAGAACAGGACAGGTCCTGTCAGGATTGCTTAGCTCCCTCCCCTTGGCTGCACATGCACTGTACTGCTCCAATCTCTGGGATTCTCTGGATCCAATAAAGCATCACACAAAAACACCATTTGGCTTCTTGACATGTGGCATTTGCTGTCAGGGATTGCTCTCTGCAGAGCACCCAGAACCTCTGCAAAGAGGGGGTGGTTGCAGCAGCAGCAGTCAGTTCTACCCCACCAGTGTTCAAAGGCAAACATATCCCTAATTAACCTGAGAACTAAAACTGGCCTAGACATAGACACAGGAGCAATTTCCCATTAAACTACATTGGTTTCCCCAAGTGAGTGCTACTTACTTTGCATCAGAGAACAACTCTGCAACAATCCTTTCATGGTCACTTTGTCACTAATTCACCAACACATTGAAGAGTTGTAGTTCACCTCCTCTGTCACATCTCTTGTACCAGCAGCAAACACCTCCCCTGCCCTCAGGGAGCATTTCAATATAAAATCATTTAAACAGCACTTTTCCCCAAGCTCCCTGTAGAGGTTTGTCTGTGCTGTAAAGCACAGGGTGCTCACAGCTATGCCAAGCCCTGCAGAATTTAAGCCCTTGGCAGCTTTTTCCAGAAGAGGAGGCACATCTCCACAGGGTTTTTCTGCTCAGCTTTGGGTAGAGCCCAGGAACAACCAGTCAGGGCTCTCTGCTCCAGGGAACAGTCTTTTGGTGGCTGAAGACAAACATAAAACTCCTCTGATACTGCCTGCCAAGGCCCAGAATGATTCCTCCCCTGCTCTCTGTTCATTTGCACATTTCGGGAGCTGTTGTCCTGCCAGCACAGGACCTGCCAGGGGCAAGGTGCCACACAGTGACAAATCCCAGCCTGGCAGCTGCTGCTCCTCAGAACACCTCAGCTGGAGGGACATCCCCTACATTCCCTTCCTTGTGAGAAACAGACACCAAGCAGACCTCACAGTCTGCAAACATCCAAGGCAGAAGCAGATCAGCAGGCTTCAGGAGGGACACTTTGAGACCACCACAGCCCTTTTCCTAAAACCACTCCCACAGCTTCAGGGAAAGCTTCCTTCCAGGGAAGGTGCCAGGCTAGTTGGATTTGTCACTGCAGCCCAAGGGACAAGCCATTCCCAGACATTCCTGTGAAGTCACCTCACACATGGAACTAGACCAGAGATTTTTGTCAACCTTTATCCACTCAAGTGAGGCAGGATCGTCAAGAACTCTTGTTTGGGACATTAAACAATCCCATGTCCCCCCTCTGACAACTCCTGCCTGTCCTTTAACCTTACCACAAGCACAGCAGGAGGCAAAACCATCCACCTACAGGTACTGAGGTGTTGTGCACAAGTCATGCAGCACAAGTAGGACAGGTCCTAGAGAGGGATCAGCTGAGGTAGACACTTCCTATCTCCTGCAGATCTCACCTGGAAGATCAGTACCTATTAACTTCCTTCAGTAAAACAAACAGTGCCCTGGGGACAGCAAACAAAGGATCAGACACAGAACAGGAGCTGCCAGATTCTTACTGCCAGTCTCTGTTTGAGCCAATGCTGTAGAAGATGCAGGTAAAGAATGGACAGAAAGATTCCCCTCACAGCAGGTGATTTTTCTCTGTGGAAGAGTCCCAAACACCAACTTTTCCAGTAGAACTCCAGGCAATGAGAATTCAGGGGAAGAAGCAACATCACAGATAACAGGCTGGGGTTTGGGTTAGCACAGCATAGGGACCAGCCAGGAAGAAATGGACAATTTTAATTTTGGATTGCTGTCTTAATCTGTACCAAAAGAATGCTCTCTACCCTGTCCTGTCTAATCCAGTCACCTGGAAATAATCCACTGTAGAGATCAGAAAAGAGAGGAGTCTGCACCCTTTCAGGCTAGAGCATGGGCAAATGGAATGACAGTGTTACAGGAAAAGCAGTGTGTGGATTATGGTATCTTAAATAACTCACGTAAGAAGTTCCCCTTGCTCCATTTGAACCAGGCTGGATCAAGCAATCAGGTGAAACAAAAGACACGGCCAGTCACAGCGCGTCAGCAGCACAGCCCAAATTTCCCCTCTCCCAGGTCCCTCTCCCACCTCCAAAACCTCGCATGAGCCAAGGGCACATGTGCACACTCCCTGCTCTGCACCAGCTGAGAGCTGAGCCCACAGAAGTGTTTACTGAAAAACTCTGGGCTGCTCCTGGGCAAAACCAAACAGATTTTATAAAAGGGAACCAAAAGGAGAAAATCCCTTTGGAACAGGTGCAGTGTTTGTCAGCAAAAATGTGTCTGGGCTCATCCTTCACTTCTTTTACTTGTGCTCCAGATTTCCACTTTGATTTTTCCCAAACTTCAGATCTGCTTAATGCAAACTGCAGACAGCAGAGAAGGGAAGTGGCTCCAGACACTTCCCCCATTCCAGCCTGTAAACTCTGCTCTGCTCCCAGCATGGGGACAGGCCTGTCAAGGGGTCTTCTACCTTGGAGAAAGCAACACTGCCAGAGTGTAGGGCAGGATTCAGAGCACCAAATCCCAGTGCCTCATGCAAAGGACCTGCTCCCTTCTCCTCCCAGGGAAGAGGATAATGGATTAGAAGTACCTGCTGACTCAAAAAACCCCACCAACCCAGCTTAGTTCAGAACAGAGATCTTTATCAGTTCCAAGAGAAGCTGAGCAGAAGCCAGGCTTTCACACCATTCCACACACCATCTAATGAATTAGTAGTCTGGGCTATAAAACCTACCTCAAAAATAAACATTTTTCCTGAGGACACAGAATTTGGGTGACAGGGATCACACAGACAGCACACAGCTAACTGTATATTTATTTGCAAAAGACTGATTTTCTACACTGGAAGCCAGCTTGTACCACTTCCTTCTCCCTGAACATGGGGAAAGGCCTCCACAGTGACCAACTCTTGCTAAGCACAGGCTGCAGGAGCCTCCCAGTTACACCAGTGACATTCAGGTGCTGGCTGCTGGTGAGGCTGTGCCCAGGGAGGGCTCAGTGGTGGAACAGGCGGAGGTTGGTGTGGATCAGGGTGATCCCCAGCTCGTTGCAGGCCTCGATGACGACGTCGTCGTTAGCCGAGCCCGATGGGGCAGCGATGAACTGAACTCCGCTCTGCAGACAAGGAGCAGTGCAGGGATCAGAGGATGGAAACCAAAAAGCCCCCTCAGAAGGAGCTGGCAGTCCCAGTCCTTCATCCACATCCCACTGAACAATAGCTTCCACCCCCAAAGCTGCTTCTTACGGGAGCAGGAAGTTCTCTCTGCTGCTCAGAAATAACCCTAAAAGGGTTCCTCTGGAAGCAACAGGCCTTGGGCTTGATACTCCTAAACAGTTTAATAAACTTTAGTCCTCTTCTCATCCCAAATCAACAAACTGAGCAGAGACTGGATAATTACTGTCCAAGTGAGAGCAGTAACCACCAGGAACATCCTTCCTAGTGCAGGGATATTGCTCAGCAGTGCACACAAAATGAAAAGGAACAGCTCAGGCTGCACAGCCACTCCACCGGAGCCACCCAAGCCTCCTGCCCTGCCATGGCCTTACCCGCTTGGCTCTGTCGACGTTATCCCTAAAAGGGAAGAAGGCATCGGAGCTGAGGGACACAGCAGACAGCTTGGCAATCCACTGCTTCTTCTCTGCTTCTGTCAGCTGCTTGGGCACCTCCTCAAACAGGGCCTGCCACTTCACCAGGTCCTCATCCTGCAGGCACGAGAGGCCAGCTCAGCCCCAGAGCACATGGCTTCTGGCAGTTCCCTGCCAGGGGGATGAGTGATGGCCTCCCTCTGATCCCAGACTTTCTGCTCCATGACTCTGCTGCTGGGAACTTCATCCCAAGAGGTTTAAAACACACCACCAGCTCTTTCTGCATCCAGTTAACTCCTTCCCTCTCCTCACCACAGGACCTGAGGGATTCCTTCTCTCCCTCCCGAATTCCAAGATGCTCTGCTTGCAGTGTGCTGCTCCATAAATGCCAGCAGGCATCTGGAAGATGACTTAACCCATGACCAATGGCAGCCCAGTTTGTGATTCACCTTCTGAAGCAGCAACTGGATCCAAGTCTTACTCCTTTAAACAAGCAGCTGCTCACAAAGTGATTCACAAGCTCCCTAATCCAGCTCTTGGCTTTTGATACTTAAAAAGGACATAGTATTTTGTTGTCTCACTATGGCCTGTAACAGGGAGGTCAGAGGGGTTCTTAGAATCCAAGTGCCATACAAACAAACAGCTCTGTGTGAGAAGGTGGCACTGGCAGAGCCAAGCCGCTCACTGAGGCACAGCAGGCTCCAGCTCCCAGGGCTGTGGGTGCAGTCAGGGAGGGGCAAACCAGGACACTTTACCAGGGGGCCAGTAAATGACCTTGGGGGGGTCACCCTCCCGGGCCCAGGATACCCCAGCTCCTTGCAGTGCCCCACTACAGCACTCAGCGGGGTAAGCCCCACTGCCAGAGCTGCCTTGGCGGGAGCTGTGCTGCAGAGGGAGCCGTGCAGCCCTCACCTCTCCGATGGTGTCAGTGACGTACTGATCGATGGCATTGGAGATCTCCGCCCTCTTCACGCCCGCCTTGAACTTCATGGCCAGCACGCGGGGGTGGTGTCGCAGCCACCAATTGTTGGCCTTGTCCCCGGCCAGGCGCGTGCAGTGGATCCGGGACTGCTGCCCCGCACCCATCCCGATCACCTGCAGCACAGGGGGAACAGCACTGACATCAGGGCCACGGCTGCCATCCACACAGGCTTCAGGAAACACCTCCTCCAGTTTAGCTGCTCCTCACCCAAGCACACAAAGTGTAGGTAATTACTGGGGGGAACTTGGGAAATGCCTGCGTTCCTGATCCTCTAAATTGGTTACTGGGCCGGCTGTCTGCACTGCTAACTTCTACAGCTCTTTTGAGCTGACAGTCACGCTCAAAACACTTCTGTTCTTTCACCCTTCTAAATAACACAGCCCCAGCCAACAGAGTCAAACCCTTAACCTCAGGAGAGCGATACAATTATGGCTTCCCGTCTCTTCTGGAAAGGGGGAATTCAGTCAGAGCATTAATGTTTGAGCCCAGGCCACCCAAACACCAGCATCTCTCTGCTGAGTCAGGCACACACAGCTCAGAGGTGCAGTGGCTGAGAGGCAGTTTGTCTGGGAAGAGATGAGGAAGTAAACCCAACTGCTCACTCAGGAATGCTGGTCAGTGGCACTGCTACATCCCGTAAATTGTC
This sequence comes from Aegithalos caudatus, assembly GCA_013389925.1. Lineage (NCBI taxonomy): Eukaryota > Metazoa > Chordata > Aves > Passeriformes > Aegithalidae > Aegithalos > Aegithalos caudatus. The sequence continues at coordinate 100,074 of WEIU01015169.1, forward strand.
AAGGTCCTGGAGTTACCACACATCTCCTATGCTACCATCTGCCAGAATCCAGGCTTTGTCAAACAGCTGCTGCTAACCCTATTTAATACCACTTGTGCTTGACCTCTAACAGGTAAGCAAAATCCACACAGTGGTTTTATCTCGAGGAAGCTGCTATGAAAATACAGCACTGGCTCAGCTTCTGGAGCCAGACCCAGCCACCAGGGATGTCAGACTTGTGCTGGTAACTTCTGTCCATCCTGTGGGTCCCGTGTCCTGCAGAGAGCTCCTGCCATTTCAGTCTGGAGATCTGACAGGAAACAAGTCTCCCCCATCATTTCCTGCTAGCCACAGCTGAGCTGCTCCCCAGACTGTTCTCCAGGGACACAGTGCTGAGGCTCGAGGTGCTGGCCAGTGCCTCATTCCCAGCTCAGACTGGGACAGCTGGTAAAGCTGTAAGTCACAGGCTGCCCTCAAAGGAATGACTCATTTGTCTTCCCATTCATCAAGACACGGTGACTTCACCTCTTACCAGAACCATAAAACATTCTGCTGGATCCTGTTCCCCCAAGGAGCAAATGAAAGGCTTGGTTGGCTTGGGCTGCCATCAGATATAATCTGCTCAGCCATAACTGAAGTCATCAGTGTGTAATAAACCCACAGGGGTATTGGTGTAGCACAAACACTGAACAGACACAGTTTCATACAGTTTAGTGGCACCTTCCCCCTGACAAACACTGCTGATGTCCAGCCTCTGCTCTCAACCCACCCACTTGAACTTGCACGGGACCCTGGACCCCAAAGGAGCTCAATAGCAGCTGCACACTGGTGTGTTATTACTTCCAGAGGTTATCTTCCCTCCATGCACAAAGGAGAGGGCTGGCTGTGTCCCACAGCACACCAGCACCTGCCATGCAGCCCATCTGACTGGGACAACAAGGCTAGGCTAAGGCAGGGATTTTTAGCTGGAGATGCAGATGTTGGAGAGTACCCCAGACTGACTGCTGCTAGCAGGGGCCAAAATACCATGCAACATTCCCAAGTTTCTAATATTTGGAATGTCCTATGTCCCTTCCCATCCAGAATGGTGTCTCAATTTCTATCACATCCTTGTGAGCTGTGGCCTGGCACTCCAGTGATGGAACAGAGTGCTCTGCTACCTGTCAGCATCCAAGAACCTTTCTAAAAGAGCCTTTTTCTTTCCTCTGTGAACCACTCAAAATATTTCACATTTTCTGTGACCTAAATTTTGTCAAGAGATGAATGACTAAATTTTGGCTTGTATTCAACTCCAAAATGTCAGGGACTTCTTCTTCAGTTGATCAAAGTGATGCCTCCTGTAAACTCTTCACGAACATCCCCACATCTACAGAGGTTTATCTGTAACGCTGGTTCAAGCCATTGTTTTGTCTTATTTAAAAGCATAGGTTCTGATTGAACACTGCTGGGGAAGATTTCCTCAATCCAGCCTGGAATTTCTGGTCTAAAGAAGACATATTAGTAGGCTGAGCTTCTGCTTAGTAACACAACCTCTAGACTTGTACCTGCATCTCCCCCTCACACTGGCCTGTACCTATTCCCCTGCCTTTTTCACTTTATAAAATCCTTCTTCCTACACCTCATCATTCCCTGCCCCACGTGGTGCCCTTCCCCCACATAACCAAAACCTCAAAATCCTCCACAAAGGAGCCATTCCCCCCCCTTCCCTACACAAAAATTAATTATGTTTCTTTCAGAGCTTAATCTCCTGAGAATCCGAAAGTGCTTAAGCAGAGCCTATTAAGTGTGAGCAGTGAAAAGAGACAGCAGCACAGGGTGAGTAGAAAAAAACCCAAATCTATCACTTAATGGAAAAAAGATTTGGTGAAAATTAAGAATTACTTGACTAAAAACACTTTGGTTCACGGGAGAGTCAAACACACTCCATAGCTGGAATGCTGTGCAACAGCACAGAGTGGATGAGATGGATAATGCCCAAAGGATTCTTGCAAAATGATCTAGACTGCTCTGGGTTTACTCAGATTTACCCTGGATAATGAATGAAAACAAAAACCCTGAAGACACTTGGAAATATAAAAATCTAATAGAGGGCTTGACCATTGGGAAGAGAAACAAAGCAGTGAAGTCACTGGGAAAGCATAAGGTAAATTAACAGGTTTGTTTTATGCTACTGTACAGAGAATGAAGGAAGAATAATTTTAAATTGTTAATTTAAAACATGATGGTGTCACTAAAGCAAGTGTAAATCAACGTGGTACAAGCCGAAAGTCAGCCAGAACAAGTGGAAGTGTTTATTGCAATTAGTGGCAGCTGGCTTCCTGCAAATTAAGTGACATTCATGTCCAGAAATGCTTCCCACTCCACACTTCCCTCGAATGTACTAACACAGCTACCTTGCTGCAGGGGCTGATCCACTCCTGAACCCAGTGGTGCCATGCTGTTCAACATTCTGGATGTCTCATACAGACTTTTCCTAGGCATTCCCATTTCTTAGGGATGCTGTGAGACTGAAATAACCCCTGGAAAACCAAAAGCAACAGGACTGAAAGCAAGCTGGACTTCCCAAGCTTGGCTCCTGTAACCCAAGCCAGGTCAGATCCCAGAAGAGCAGATGGAGTGCAGCAATGTGGAAGGTGCTTTCCACATGAAAATCAAGCCAGCTGAGCCCTGCCTGCCCAGGCTGCCTCTCCCTGCTCCCTCCTGCCCTCTCCCTTCCAAGTGGTACATCCATTACCACACACACTCTGCAAACATCTGCAGCACCACGCTCAGCCCAGAATTGCCAAAGCACCGGAGAAATTGGAAATGGCTGCTCGGATGAGGGGAAAGGAGCAAAGACAGCAACACCTTTGTTCTGGGGCTACAAGACCTAACTAACACTGCTGAGTGCAGAGAATCATTTAAAAGCAAAAAAAAAAAACCCAACATAAAGCAGAATAGAAGACAAATCCTGGATTTCCAGAGACATCTTCTGAGAAACAACACAGCACAGGACCCCAAAAGTCCTGTTAGACAGCACTGCAGCGTTTTCAGGCTGTACCAACAACCTGACAAACATAAACCAATGCCAGTGCAAGGAGAGCACTGCAGCTCAGTCTCTACCTATAGGGTTCACTCCCCGATCCATTTTGCTAAATTATGATGGACCAAAGCTCAAAAACATTCTCTGTATTTTTCTTCTGTATTTTTTTTAAGTAATGCAAGCCTACTGAAAAGCTTCCATGGAGAGCAAAGAGCCAGCTAAACAGCACCATTACAAGAATGATCCATTGGGCAACAGTACAACTTTCCATACATTTACACCAACTTTTAGGTAAATTATTTAGGCTGAACACCTGGTGACAACTTGGGAAGAACAGACTTTTTAAAAATTCAAGATTCAAACTGAAAGAGCGGAAGTTTAGCTTAGATACTTCCCTGTCAGGGTGGTGAGGCCCTGGCACAGGTTGCCCAGAGAAGCTGTTGCTGCCCCTGGATCCCTGGAATTGTTCCAAGCTGGGGTGAATGGGGCTTGGAGCAACCTGGGATAGTGAAAGGTGTTCCTGCCATGGCAGGGGGTGGAATGAGATGGGCTTTAACGTCCTTTCCAGCCCAAACCAATGCGTGGCCATATGATTCATAATCTCAATTACACATTTGATAATTCCCCCTATAAATTCCAACATCCATCATCACCTTTTAAAAAGATATAATCAGAAGATTTTTATTGCCCCAGAGTGGTGAAAAAAAGAAAGCATACCCCATCTTTCTATGGAAAAAGTGAAAATAAAGAATCATTTGGACAGTCAGAATCCAGCTGAAAAACCTACTGTAATTTCCCAAGGCTCTACACTGACTACAACACTCTCTGAGAAAAATGATGTGAAAGGACAGAGTAGTTAGAAAGAAATGACTCAAAGCCACAGTGCAGAAGCACATAAGAGCTTTTCCAACCCCACCAATGAAAGAGCCAGCCCTGCCATTACCATGCAAAAATGCCAGCAAGGTTTTGAAGCAGCCTCTTGAGAAACAACAGTTCTGAAGAGCACTGTGCAGGGCAGCTCCTCTGGCCCTGTTCAGCAGCTCCCCACCTGCAGGAGGGTTTTCCAGGCCTGCCTGTGAGCAATGGAGTGGGAGAGCCCTGCTGCAGTTACCCACCTGGCCATCCTTGGCATAGCAGACCGAGTTGGACTGGGTGTACTTGAGGGCGATGCTGGCCACAATCAGGTCCCGGATCGCGGCCTCGGGCAGCTGGAACAGAGCACCACTGTCAGCACCACCCTGGCACCCCTGCTACACCCCAGCCAGCACAGCCACTGAATCACACACAGGGACAAGGTAGATAAAAATACCCTGCTTTGTTCAACTGCCAGCAGGTTTTGTTTAGACTGAAACCCATAAATGATTGATTTGGCAGCTCATCTCCCCAATCTCAGGGGTAAGACTCAATCTCAGAGGTTCCATCACTGGCCTTAAGCCTGAAAACTCCTCTGCATTTACTGTCACCAGCTGTACTCACAGGCAAAACTCAGGACCACAACAATTAAACCAGCTCCCAATATCTGTATTATTTTTAAGTTCCATTCCTAATTTAAGAAACCAATTTTTATTACCTCGATATCTGAACTTGCTTCTGAGCCCATGACTAATCATGTGCTCATTAATGTCTGTTTTTTTAATGAGAACGAGATCAGAGACAAAGAAATCACTGAAAACTTTCTGGTGATGTGGGCTCCAACTGCTGAGCAATAGCAGCCAGGCCAGAGTTTACACAACATCATGCACACAAAAGGGTGATGTAAACAGTGAGTCAGGAGACTTGATGGATCCTTAGCACATGGTTACTTCACCATAAAAAATGGCACAAGGAAGCTTCATGTTTACAAAGAGTATTTCTAAATATTGTGGTAGTCTGAGATATGGGAAAGGTCCAGCTCCCCTTATTTATCCAAGGAATCAAAACAAAGGAAAGCTATCTTGATTAACCCAAGTACATTAGGTCCAGAAAGTCCACTGCATTGTTTGGTAAGACTCAGTTAGACCTCATTAAAATATTTTAGGAGCTCTTAAAACTGCCCAGTGGTCAATTCTTGCTGGAGGCACAGCAGCTCATTCATTCCAAGTGCCCTGAAGCTCACTCATCCCCCACACTCACGTTCTTGCTCTTGGTGACAATGTTCTTGAACAGCGAGCGGTCGATGACTGCGTTGTTCCTCTTCTGCATCAGGTTCAGCCCATAGAGGGTTCTGACCTCCAGGTCATCGGGCTCATAGTGGGGATCCATCTGAGACACAAACACAGCCCAATAAAACACTGAGACCAAAGCCTATAGTCTTCCAGTTTCCACACAAAGGGGAAAAATAAGCACACACACACACACACACACACAGCCTTCCAGAGGAAGGCAGGGATACTTGGAGCTGCTTCCTACATGCCTCAAGCTTACAGCTCTCAGCCCTCAGTGGCATTCAAGGAACAGTGAATGTGATTCTTTCCAGAGCTGCACTCTTGGGGCACATCTCCATCCAAACTGGAAGCACAATTCATTTATACCAGCACAGGGATCAGGTTAACTGCAACTGTGACACTGCACTCAGGTCCACGCATGCATGGCCTCATTCAGAATTTTGGGAGCCCTAGCTGATGTTTCAGACAGGAAACAACCTAGACTAAGGTGGCCAGCTCTAAACAGGAGTTTGCACATGCTTTATGTGCTTTCCCCAATCCACTGAAATGGTTTGGACAAACTTTCCTTAGCACTGCTCTGCATTCAGCCCTCAGAATACAGGCTTTACCAATATGACCTCATCCTTGCAAAGTTAATTGAATTCCAGGAGGTAATCAGCTGCCAAGACTGTCTGTAGTTTCATTCTTCCTTGCCTGAAGCTCCTGAGCCATCTTCTCCAGCTCCCCTGGCAGCTACACTACAATTGCAACTTCAGCTAAGCATCGGATTTTCTTTTTGTGATGCTATAGTGAAGTTTGTCTCATTTGTCTCTCAGAGGCAGCAGAAATAGGACCTGACAGCAATCTGTGATCCATGAATCATGTTCACCAAAACTGGGTGATTTTGGAGCCCCAACAAACACTGCAGGAACTAGGAAGGCAACCTGACACTTGATCACACAGTATTAATACTGCTTGAGCAGCGTGCTGGCTGCAGCATCATCTCAGGTCCAAAGGGTCTGTGCTTCCACAGCTTCATCCCTGACTGGAGCAGGGGTACAAACCTGAAGGACACAGTAAGCACCATTCTTCTTTTTGGAAAGGATTTTGAGAGCTTCTTCCTCATAGCCAGGAGCCACCACACCATCAGAAACCTGCAACACAGAGATCTCAGCTTCCACAGGAGAAACATGAAAAGGGGGCTAAGCCTGAGAGCTCCCCCAGACATTTCCTGCATTGAAGACACAACTCTCCTGGAATCTGTCTGTATCCTACAATGGCAAAAGCACTGTTACAGTATAGGTTTTAGTCCTGGAAACAAAAACCAGCAGAGTATTGTGAGCTCTTGGCAGAACTTAGTAAAAAGCAACCCCCATCCCTCTAATCAGAATGGAACTAATAACTAATATCCTTCTCCAGGGGGAAACAGCTTGACCATGACATCCCCACTTCTCAGCCCTAACAGTAAATGTGGCTTAAAATCCAATAAATCCTTATTTCAACAGTCATGCTCCTGAGGAGGCAAAAACACTGGAAAAAGAGCTGTTAAGAGCATGAAAACTGAGAGTTTGTATTCATCAGTGCCATGAAGCGATACACAACTTTCACATTTGTGCCTTACAGTGCGGGTGAGGCTTTTTCCATTTTCAGCAGCACTGTACCCTCACAAACCAGCTGAGCGTGCTCTTTCCTTTGTTTGACGTCATAAAATCACAGAATGGTTTGGAAAAGGCCATCTCACTCCATCCTCCTGTTGTGGACAAGGACATCTCCCACTAGATCAGGTTGCTCCAAACCCAAAAGATTCTGTGATTCTAAGGAAAAAGCACAGCCTGGGAAGTGGCTGAGGCTACATGGAAGTGCCAGGTAGCAGCCTATTTCCAAACTCCTGTCTTGGGCAAGGGGCTGGCCATCAGCATTCCAGCCCTTCACATCTCCCATGGCAGCTGCTCAACAGACACCTGTGCCAGCCTAACCAGGGCTCCTTTGCAGAGGTCTGCAATCTGGTAGAAAGCAGCATTGCCAGCTCTGCTATTTCACAGACTCCAGCACACAGCCAGGGAGGAAAAAAAAAAATGCATCAAAAGAACGGTGTAAATTCTGTACTCCAGATCAGGGGATTACACAAATGGCCCAGTGAAAGTCTTTCTGGTAAAATGGGTCTATTTCCAACAAAAAGGCTGTTACAACCCGATGGCTGCATCTGCAATGATTCTCCTTGATACCCTGGAGTGATTTGCTGCTGTCACTGACCTCTCTGGAGATGATCTTGGCAGTAGGCACATCGCAGATATCAGAGAGGGCAACAAAGTCACCAAAAGAGGACATCCGATCAGCACCTGAAAAATCCTAAATTTTACTCATTTATCGAACTACAGCATCAGACAAAGAAAACTCTCCACTCCTACAGTCCAGTCAATTGCTGTGAGAACTAACAATTTAATCCCACAGCAAAAATAACCAAAAAAGAGGCCATAAAAGCAAGAAGGATGAAAAATCCTACCTCAAACACATGGACTTTTATATATTCCCATAGTTCAGATATTCTTCCTTCTTCACTGCCTCTGTCAAAGCTCTAACTGTGTAATGACTACCACCAGCACTGCAAGCAGCTCAGCTGTACCCTTGGTGGCAAGAGGACAAGGAAAGGCAAGGATCACACAGAAAGATTTTAGATGGGAGACAGTTGGAAAAAGAGGAAAGCTTTTAGATGGCTATGCTCCCACCTGGCTTTTCCTGCAAGAAAGCAGACCCAAAAGTGTAACAATTTTTTTCTTCTGTTTTAAAATAAGTATTTTCTATTTAATAGCATAGCTAAGGTAAAATCAATTCCCATCACAAATGCTCCACTACTCAGCAAGGTCAATTCTTCTGCCCTGCCATTCTAAGGGTTTATTTTTCTAGCAATCATGCAATGGTTTTGTGAGAGCAACATTCAAAGGTGGTCTGTGAAGAATGAACCCAAGCCAATGTGCTCCTTATCAAGTCTGCCTTGATTTTTGTAATCTGTGCAGATTTTCTAGGAATGCCATGGAAAACGAGAGATGTAGCACGTATCTCAGCTAAGCAGAGGAAGTTGGTTTTGTTTACTTTTTTTAGCTTTTTTTTGTGAGCTCTGCAGTAGAAAAGCATTAAAAAACCCCATCAAATACCAGACAGAAACATCTCTATTTAAGTTGAATATTCCTGAACGCCCCAATGCTGAGTGTGCTACCAGCCAATGCTTTTTACCCAGATCCTTTAGTCAAAGCCCCATATATGTGTGTGTGTGTGCATGTACAAATTTAAGTTTAAAAATATATCATCTTACAGGTCTTCTGGATTCACCGAGGAACAGAATCCAAGGTGGTTTTAGCTCTTTGAAACAGTATACGAGGGCTGCTCTCTTGGAAAGCAACTTCTGATAGGCAGTCAGGAATATCCTTATGGAGAAAACCCCTCTGGGGGAAGAGTGTGGTGCAAAGGGAAGAGCAGGGAAGAGCTAGGGATGCTACTCAGGTGTTGAGCCCCAAGCTTAGCTCTTTGGCCAGGCCGGTTTGCTGTGGTTATTTGGAGCCCTCACCTCTGCTCCGGGCGTAGGCAGAGGCCAAGGGCGTCAGGGTCTTGTGCAAGTCGTGCACCATGCACACTTGGGCCTCCTCCTCGCTGAGAGGAACTCCAACAGCAGCACCTAGTGGGAAACACGAGCCAGGGCACTGCAGCTGCTGCTGCCTGCCCCAGGACATGCCCACACAGCCAGGGGAGGGGGCACGGCACACCTTACCTGCGGGACTGACGTGCTTGAAGGAGGCTGCGGCCGGAATGCCCAGTGCCTGCTTGAGCTCCTTCACCAGCTGCCAGGCATTGAGGGCATCGCAGAGGTTGATGAACCCGGGAGAGCCATTCACCACTGCAAACACAGCACCAGGGACACATTAAAGCAGGGAATCCCCTGTCCCCAGGGCCTGGAGAGCCATTCACCACTGCAAACCAAGCACAGGGACACATTAAAGCAGGCAGACCTCTGTCCCCAGAGCCTGGAGAGCTGGCAAAAAGGCTTTCTCCCAGAGAGCACTCAAATCACTACAAATTGTTTATGTTCAATGACCCTGGCTCCTCAGGAACTGGTGGAGTGCCCAGAAATCAACACCAAGAGTAAAGGCCACTTAAAACTCTGCTCTCAAAACGTTTTGCTCTGGCCCTGAAGGAAGAACTGCTTGTACAGACATGGCAACACTGTGAGCATTTCAGGAGACAGAGGGAGAAAAGATCATTTTAACAGTAATCCACATCCAGGAGGAGTGAGTATAGCATTGCCCTGCTGCCGTACTGGAAGGCAGACTTGCAAGCCAATCAACCTCCAGTGCAGGAATGGAAAAGCTTCCTAAGAGATCCTAGAGCTGAAACGGGGAGAATGCTGCAACACAAAGCTTCACTGTTTGTTCAGGACAGTGCCCACACACATGGAAAGCAGTCTCAAGAACAAGAGTAGCCAGACTTCTTCATTGCTGTAGTGAGCGTTTCCCTGGCAAGTGGCACACCCTGTAAGATGGCAGAGAGACACACCAGACCTGTCCCAAATTTGTAAGTGGGGCTACTATCCCTTCCTGCTGCCACCATCAGCAGAAGCAGCATTCTACAAACCCAAAGCAATAACCATCTGCTCAAATCCATCGAAAAAAGAAAGATTAAAAAAAAGAACAAAACCAATTCAGACCTAGAGAAAAACAGCTCGGTTTCTAGGCAGAGTAAATAGCCACACAAAAAAAAAATGGGAAGATACTAAACAAGGAAAATGGCAAGTAGAAAAGCATCTTAAAAGGATGTCGAGGTTTTCCTTTGCAAAATCTGGATCTAATGTCAAGCAGAAGGTCCAGTACATAAATCTGTTCAAAGCACCTCGGACACAATATCCTACAGCAACAGAGAACATGGAGCTGCAACTGGTCCTGCGGGACTCAACAAAGCAGCTTTCCTGTCTCACAAAGCTCAACTTTTAACTGCAAAGTCAGTGCCACTCAGTGATGAAGCAGCTGTGAAGACATCCCCTGGAATCAGGTACAAGATGGCCTTTCAGTTTCAAAGACATGTCCAACCACCTCCATTCCCAGCTGTGCCAGAGCTCCCTCCTGGCTGGCACAGCCGAGGGAGGCCTCACCTGTCAGGGGCAGTTTGGGTCTCGTGGTGTAGAGCTGCGCAGGACTCTGGTGAGGATTCATGCCGTACCGCAGGGGCAGCTGCGACACTCCCTTGCTGTACTCCTTCCTGAAGTAGTCAGAGATGGCAGCATCGTACTGAGCAGTGTGGGTGAACGCCTGGGGACACAAGGGGGGACACCTGGAAACTTAGGAACATCAGCTTACAGAGGGTTTGGTGTTTAAAGAGGTAAAGAACCTCCTTAGCCCATCACAGCAGGAAAGCATGACCGACCTTGAGGGCCAGCAGCCGCCGGGTTTCCAGGGCAGTGTCTTTGTCCCTTGATGCCGCCATCTCTTTGGCTACTGCAGCGTAGTCTGCAGGGTCACACACCACTGTCACACGGGCGTGGTTCTTGGCAGCTGCCCGCAGCAAGGCCACTCCCCCTGCAAGAGAGGGGCACAGGCATGGAGCACTTCCCTCCCGGGCACAGCTCAGCCAGGGACGTGCATCGTCAGTCCTTGGTGCCAGGTGAATGTGTCTCCTCCCTCCAGCACAGAGAGGGGTGAGAGTGCTCTTCAAAATGCTCGAGGCTGGTGAGTTTGCCTCAATCTGCTGGTGAAGCTGCAAACTGGCTTGGCAGACCCAGGCAGAGCTGCAGGGGTGAGGGAACAGGATGTGGATTGTGATGAACAGCTGGGGCAAGGATGTCTTCCAACAGCACAGCCACATCCCAAAGATGGCTGACCCCACACAGAGCTTAACCACCATCCTCTTCACACCGGGTCTGCAGAAAGATTTGCTTTCACTGTCACACAACAGAGGTTCCCAAATGTCTCTGCAAATAACAATGAATCTTGCCCAGGTCCTCTGTGTGAGATAAAATGCCACACTTCTCCCTTCAGTCTGACTGCACTGCTATTGCAACTCTTTAAATCATACAAGATACTAGGCTGCTGCAAAGGAAAAGTAGAGGCTGGCATTGCTTCATGCAGAGCAAGTATTACTCCATAAAACATTTAATAGAGAGCTCTGCTGGGCATCATTTGGACTAAACTACTGCAAGAAAATCCAATCCCAGTCCAACCACATGGCACAGAACTGTGCCTGTGCTGTTCACAGGCTGCCAAGCAGAGATGCTGCAGTGAAGGCACAGCAAGCCTTTGGGGTTAATAACTAGCAGCAAAAGAAATCATGCTAATGCAGGTGTCCATGCTTCCCAGCTCAGGTCTTGAGTACTCTCCCACATATTCAGACCAACCTCTTTTCTTCTTGTGGCTTCCTGTAGGGAAGTTCTCACCCATCCTCAGAGCACTTTTAGTGGCTCAGCTCTGCTCTCCAAAGCTCATGTTTGTTTTTTTTAATTTGATTACACTGTCAGGCTGTAAAAGAGGTTTAGTCTTGCTGTCCATGTTTCAGCAGGAAGCATGGTCCACCTGGCCTTTCCTAGCGCAGACCTCAGGCTCCTTCTTTAGGGCAGTGCATGACTTGCCCCCCATGCAGCATGCCTTGCCAGACTATTATTGCCATTTTAATTGTTCAAAAGCAACTAGGCTTACCCAACTATGACTTCAGCCTGCTCCTTGCAACTCCTGAGCAGACTTCCTTTACAGGTGTGCAAAGACCACCAAACAAAAAGAGAAGAACTGAGACCACTCAGAGTGCAGAAGCACAGTCTGTCAGGAAAGCAGATTTCCTCTCCCTGTAACTTACCAATATCAATCTTCTCCACTGCATCCTGTACAGTCACACCGGGAGAAGACACAGTCTTCACAAAGGGGTACAGGTTGCACACTACAACTCTGAGAATTGAGGGGGAAAAAACAGGTTATTCAGCCAGAAATATATGCCAAACTGTGCTTGGCAAGCACAAGATATCATCAGTGATTTTATGGTCTCTCAGATCAGGGACCACTATAAAATCCTGCGGCCAACAGTGGTGCTCAGCCCAGGGGCAAGTGATGGTACAGAGCATGATGACATTCAACCAAACTCTGTGTATCAGATAATGTCAGAACCACAGCTTACAGCAACAAGACTAAAGGAAGAGCTTCTTTAAATATATGTGCCTGAATATAAACGTTTAGTGATTTTGGTGCACAACCCAAGCCATTTCAAAGGACTTCAAAGTGGGCTCTCAGCCATACTGAAAATGGGCATCCACCAATTCTCAAAAGAGTAAGCACCCAAGAAAGGTCCACTGCAAACAAAGTACAATCAATCTAATTTTCCACAACTTTTCCAAAGGCAGAAAATGTCACCTTCTGGGCTTTTGAAATACCAACAACATATGAAACCTGAGTGTGCAGCCCAAATGCCATAAAGCCTCTGTAGCACATGAAAGCGAGGCTGGGGGAGGGAGGGTGTGGAAATTGACTTTTCCCTCTCAAGCTAAACTGGACCTTACTGGAGTAAGACTGGACCTTACTGGAATTAGTTTTCCCATGTGATCTAGAAGCAGGTCTGTATTCCAGCAAGCACGATGTAATAACATGCCTGGCCCATCCTACCAGAGCCATGGGAACTGCACTGAAAGGAGGGGTTTGTTCTGACCTTCACAAACAGGGTTTTTAATCCAAGAGCATTAATTTACTCTCTTGATCTGAGTACATGAAGGTATCGAACTCCAAGGTGTGCTCAGTATGGCACAGAACTGCAGTGATGAGTACCCTTGTGTCCAACTTGTAATATTCCTTTGTTCCCACTCCATGTGAACTCCAGCAGAAGGGATGATATGCTTCCAGTATGGCTTTCAGAACTAACCCCCTCCATGTCTCTAAATTTCCTACAATGTCTTTTATTATCTCTTCTGTTTCCAATGCCCCCTTCCCCTCCTCCATTCATGCTCCTGACCTGTTGCAAACCATCAGGAAACTGTGGACTTTAACATTGCTAATGCTTTTATCTGTGCAAACCAAGACAATCAGCATCAGGCTTTCCTTCATTGACTTGGATATGCAAATTGTATGCAACTATGCAAAGGCAGTCCTGCTGAGGATCAGCTACTTCTGCTTTTGTAAGAGAACCTGAATCCAAATTACCAGTCTGGATGCAAGCGCACCATAAGTCACTGATGTAAGGGCACATTATTCCCCCTGCAATTCAGCAGAGCCTGCTTTAATATGCAGCATGCTCTGAAGAGCCACCACTGCTGAGCCATCTAAGAGGATTCCTGTGGTTTTAAAATTCAGGTTTTCAAACTCAGCCCAGAAATCCATCCATCAGTTTCTAAAAGTAATTTTAAAACTCCAGATGCGTTCTGGCCCATAGTATCTCCCACCCTGGATACACCTACAGCTTGCTGTGTCCAGCTCAGCCATTTGTTTCTGAACCAGGAGCTACTCCCTGATGTACAAGTGGTCATTCACAAGCAGCAGCTGGATGTTAACACCAGATAGTTACATACAGCCCCCAACTGCCCTCTGTGACTGAACTAAGTAAACACATTCTAACAAAAACTGAAATAAAACTCCAAACTTTGGCACATCAGTGCACAAACTTTGTTACTTCAGCTTCTGGATGCAGCTCACTTGCTCCCAAGACGGCTCACAAAGTTTAAGTTTTCTGTCTCCTATCTGTGTGTTTTCTGTCTGAACAAACGCTGTGTTCCTGACCCATTTTCCACGTCTATTCTTTATTTATGTGTTGAAACTCAGTAAACATTATGCAAATATCAAAGGGTATATTTACTAAGCAAGCATTTCAAAATCAGGAATTGCCATCTGATCAGACACGTGGAACCAACCTGAGGGAGGACGAGCCAGCTTCAAAAGCACTGAACTCAACTCTGCAACACGTGTAACGTGGCCCTGCACTGACTGTGTGTAACGTGTCAGAACTCCCAGGGAACCAGAAGAAACTCAGAGCTCTGAGTTCCCTGAGCAAACCACAGCGTAACTTTCTTGTTTCAGTTTTCTCTTACTACAAGTGGTGAGGAGGCGCCTGTAGAAAATGATGTTTTTAAATACATTGTATGTCCTGCCAGAGCAAAGAAAGGAGACTGCAGATCTGCTGGTGTGCAGAGGTTACAATCCCTCCTGCTCCCCCATCCTTGGTGTTGACTGGGCTCTGTTGGGTTTTGATTACTGATGGATTGCATCACATCCCCCAACATTTACCTTACAAGGCTGAAATCCTGTTTCTTCATATCAGCATTATCCTCTGGAATATTGCGAGCCAAGATGCCTAGTTACAAAAACAGTGCATCCTCATTAAAAAAGATCTAAATCACCAACAGGTTGTAAATTCAACACCTCCCATCACACTGTGCTTTTGTCCTCAGAGCCTTTCTATTTTATTTTCATTTTAGTTCATTTATTTTCATTTTAGTTCAGACAGCACCCTCAGCTCTGCTCCTTTATTCCACTTTACAAGACTTTGGCTGTTCAAATTCCATGCTAACAGGTCTCTTCCCCCAATGCTAAATCCTAGAGTATTCCAAATACTGACCAGCAACCTCAACAATGTACGTTCTAAGCACTTAGTTGCTACCCTTGAAATATTGAAACTGTCATCAAGGACTTTATGGGAGAGAAAAAGGGCACCTGCTCTAACAGAAAGCGAAGCAAGAGAGAATGAGCAGTGTAGGTGGCTGGTGGGGTCTAGGAACTCAGAGAAACATGAGGGTGGCATGAGTGTGAGGAACAGCATAGTCCTGTGCTCAAGGTCACAGATTGTCTCCAGCCCTCACGTGGGATGGGCAACAGGTTCCACTTGAGGTACCTCAAACACAGAAACAGCAGGTAAAAGAGCAGATGGATTAATGTGCAGGCAGAACAGTTATCAGAGATCCTCCCTGCTGAAGATGAGTCAGAGAACATCAGAGAATGAAGAAATCATCCCTAAAGCCTACACTGTTGTGGTCCTTGTGGTGCACACCAGACCCACCACTCCATGGAGCTCCCTGCCCAGCACACCTGCGAAGGCATTTACAGAGAAGCTCTGTTACTTATAGCCTGGGGAGAGAGCTCTGCTAACTGCACAGCAACAAGGAGGTAATTCAGCCACCCTGCCCTTCACCCCATGGCTTTTCACCTCTCCTTCTGTTCCTGGAGCAAATCTGTTCTCCTTACTCGGTTTTCCACACAACCTTTAAAAAATTTATCTGTCAGTGCCTTCCCACCCTCCCTGCCCTCATTTAGACTGAAAGCTGTATTAGCAGAAACATACCAGCATGGACTGCAGGATGAAGGGTTTTCACACGTCCACCCAGCATCTCAGGGAAGCCTGTCAGGTCCGAAACATCTCTGCCCAAGAAGAAAACAGCATGGTCTCAGATGTGCCATACTGACTTTATCTAGAGGTTGAATCTCCCAAACCAAAGAGTGTACAGATTTCACTACAAAACTCCCCTATGCCAAAGGGGCAACAACTGCTTTTCCCATGAATGGAAATAAGAGTTCTTGGGTCACACCCAACTAAGCAGTACAGCTATTTCTTGAATACACTGGAATAACCAAGATAAGCAAACCCCAAGTCAAAATGCTTTACAGAGAGAATGGAAGGCCATGTGGAGGTGGCCTTCCTTCCAGCTTAGTTTCACCACTCCTTGTGACTGTTTAGAGTGGTAATAACAATGATGGGAGGGGAAATGTGAGCACCCTTTGCTTCGGGCTTCAATGACAGCACAGCCAAGGAAATAAGCTGGAGAGACACAACCAAGTGCTGGGTAATCAGTGAGCAGATTTGCGCTGATGTGTCCCAGGGACCAACCACTGTGATCCCTGGGAGTAAAAATGGAGTCTCAGTACCTGTCCCACCAAATAACTGACATTTTTTCATCACTGCACTGAAAACCATTTTTATTTGGCCAGAGCTGTTTGTTTTAATCACAGTATGGAAGAAACCAGAACAAATTTCCCCAGAATCGTGGGCTAAAACAGCCAGTGACTGTACATGACCTTTTTCCAACAGTGGATGCACAACACTTAAAAGCTCCATCTGCATTAAGTGATTGTGCTGGGAAAATTATCTGTGACCAGTGAACTCCAGTGAGCTTCAAGATGTTCCTGACACATCAGTGCTGTCCCAGGACCAGGCAAAGACCAGCTTTCACCTGGCTGTGAGGAGCAGCACTCAGGGCAGATTTTGAACATCAAGGTAACAGACTGTACCATGGAAACAAAGCTGGGTCCAGGCAGACAAGGAATTCTAACAAAAAGCTCCAACACATCTCCTCACAATAACGCTCCTCAGCCCCAGCCAACAGACCCCTGGACAAAAAGGTTCTGAAGTTTGCTTTGAGGCAAGGTGGTTTTTTTTCTTTTTTTAAAAGGAAGACTTGCTTTGAGACCAGTTTTCACTCATTTTTGTTCACAGAAAAAGTGCTTTAAGCAACCTCAGGGCGCAAAAGAGCATTTTTGGCGGTGATGTACAGGGCCGCGTGTGTACCTGACAGGCAAGCCAGCATCCCTCAGGGACTTGGCAGTTCCTCCGGAGGCAATTAAACCCAGGCCAAGTGCATTCAGGCTCTTCGCAAATTCCACCAGGTTGGTCTTGTCAGAGACGCTGAGTAAAGCTGGCAGGCGGGAAGAGCACGAGCGTTTGGGTTTTTAACAGCGGACACAGAGAAAACAACAGGATTAAGCGAGTTAAACTTTTATATGTTGCGTGGTTTAGAAGTGTATTCGGCGCCTGGGGAGGGGAAGGGAGAGCGCCAGAGACTGGGGTCCCGCTCAGGGGAAGCCGCCCCCCAGGCGAGGCCACGGTTTCAGGGCGGGCGCCTCAGCGCGGGCCCGATCGCCTGAGCGCCTTCCCGCTCGCCGAGCCCCTGCACCGGGAGCGAGGGACACCGCCCCGGGGAACACCAGCAGCGCCTTCCCGCCGCCGGTACCCC
>WEIU01015169.1:117257-233566 GCA_013389925.1 Aegithalos caudatus
GAGGGGGCGGCCCGCGCGGGGCGGGGAATGGAGGGAGGCGGCGGTGGCCGGGTCGGGTGGCGGGCACGTGTTTTTGGGGGCGCCCGCGTGGCCTCGGGGTAAGGATGCTCCGGTCGTGTGTGCGAGCCGGTGTTCTCGCTGCACGTGTGCTCAGTGTGCACGACGTGCTGCACCAAACATACACGCACGCATATACGTGCGGTGACACGGGTGCACCACAGCCACACAGAGGTTCATATATGTGCACACACACGCACACACATGCAGAATTTTCCGTGATGGGAAGCCCAGCTTAGTACACGGGTGAAAAATGAGGTGCAGGCAGGGCAATACCTCTTTGCAGTGGAAGGTGGTGCAGTAAGGACCATTAATTTTTTCCAGGAGTACTGACAGGAGTATGATCTATGCAAAGCCCTCTCACAGAGCTTCCACGTGGGCAGAGGCAAAACACTCATTTACCAAGTCTGAGGTTAAAAAATCATTTGCAAATAGTAAAATGGTGTTTTTCTTTATTTATTTTTTTTATTTGTCTCGGTAAGGGGAGCTTTTTTTCTCTCTGTGGTCCTCCAAATTTCCTGATACTCCGTGCAAAAGAACATTGCTTGTTTTCCTGCTAGCCTGTGGTTCACAGGTAACACTGAACACGTTGGCTTTAACAGGTTAAAATCTGTGCTGTGCCCCTGTATACCCCAGCAGGGTTTAGCTGCAGCACTGGGACAGCAGTGCTTTGCCAGTAGAGCTCTGCAGTTAATTTGCAGCACAAGCCCTGGCCCCACCTGGTGATATTGAATCAGCAATAATGTCAGCACGGGCAGGCCCCTGAGGCATCCCTGCGTACTTCTGTCACATTTTCATCGACCACACACGTGTTCATTGTACACCTGCAGCTCCCAGAGCACTCAGACTGCATTAGGCGCTCCACTTGCATTAAAAAATAAGGAATAAATGGAAATTTTTAGCTCTTGCAGGTAAAAAGGTGAGAAGTACAAGGCAAGTGCAGCTGGAAGGCCCAAACACTTGGCTGTTTTGATTTGTGAGTCTCTGGGCTTGGGCAGTATTGTCTGTGTGAGGAAGAGTCAAGCCAGAAATACCAAACATACATAATAAACCCAACGTGTGTATTACTTTCAGTAGCAGCTCGTGACAAGCAGTAATAAATTACTGCTCAGAAGGGTGGCTGGGGCCAAATGAAAATATACTGTTAAGTGGTACATGAGAACTATCATTATGAAAATACACACCTTGGAGAGAATAACAGTTGTGCAAAGAGTACAGCTGAGGTGGGCTCTGGTGATGATTAATGTCTGAGCAAATGAACAATTTGACAGAGCACTGCATTTTTATCCAACGTCAGAGAGCGACTGTGAATTCCAGCAGGGTGCCTGGTAGCCCTGTCAGCCTGTGCACAAGGACAGGGACGCTGCTGCCTTCAGACAAACAGTGGGAGGGTCGTTGTCAGGGTCAGTAATGGCGTTGGCTCTGTTGCCTGTCCAGCAGTTCGTTGTCCCTTGGCACCTGAGGTGAGCTTTCTGTTTGCGCAGGGGTGGCAGGGGGTGGTTTGGGCTTAATCCCTGGCCCAGAACAGGAAGGACATGGAGCTGTTGGAGCAAGTTCAGAGGAGGTCACTGACGTGATCAGAGGGATGGAGCAGCTCTGCTGTGGGGAAAGGCTGGGAGAATTGGGATTGCTCAGCCTGGAGAAGAGAGGCTTTGGAGTGACCTAATTGTGGCCTTCCACTGCCTGAAGGAGCTGACAAGAAAGATGGAAAGAGACTCTTTACAAGGGTCTGGAGTGATTGGACAATGGGAGATGGGGTCAGACTGAGAGAGAGAGCAGAGTTAGATGGGATATTGGGAAAAAATTCTCCCCTGTGAGGGCGGTGATACCCTGGCACAGGGTACCCACAGGCTGCCCCTGGATCCCTGCAAGTGTCCAAGGCCAGGTTGGACGAGGCTTGGAGCACCCTGGGGTAGTGGAAGATGTCCCTGCCCATGGCAGGGGGTGGAACAAGATGATCTCTTAAGGTCCTCTCCAACCTAAACCATTCTGTGATTCTGCATCCAAGAAGGGATGTTCTGGCTGTATGCTAGAGGAGTGTTTGGATTTGGATGTGATGGATATGTCCTGGTTTGGGGACGGCTTTGCAGGAAAATCAGACAGTCTGCCTCCCCAGAGGTTTAGTTTTGCTTTATTGAGCTTAATTTTAATTGGTTTTGGAGATGTTTAAAGGATATTCAAATATCCTGTGCCCTGCTCATGTCCCATCATTTATTCAATAGGAATGAGGTCTCATTGGAGCTTTTTCCTGATGTTTTAAAACATTACAGAAGCTCCTCCTGAGCCAAGAATGCAGTAACATCATATTGGAAATAATGGAAAGAGGTAAATGCTAGAATTACAAATAACACATTAAGCTTATTTCTAAATCATACTAGGGCCTACATCCAAGAAAAAAAAAATCAGACTTAATAAGCACTGTGCTCTGCTGTGTTAATAAAGAGAAGCAAAAAGAGGATGAAGCTGAATAGAGGCATACAAAAAGGATGGTGTTGCTGGTGTTAGGACAATACCCTAGATTCCCTTCTCTTTAGGCTGTAGGGAGTAAGCAATGCTTTTTGGGTTGGCTCTGAGTCTTTGTTATGAGTCTGCTTTCTATTGTTGGGGTTTTTTTTTTCATGTAGCACACCAAGAAGAGTGTAGAAAAACAGGTCAGTTTGGCTGTTGATTAATTTGTCAGGGTAGGAAGCAAACAAGGTAGGATTTCCAGCTGCCTGTAGGCTAGCAGAGGGTGGGCTGGGCCTGCCAGTGGACAAGGAGGACCCAGCCATAAAGTAGGGCTCCATTCAGTGTTGGATGTCCACAGCTGCCCTGGTTTGGGGCTTCAGAGATGAAGGCTCACGAGGGGTGAGCATTACACCAGCAGTGTGATCTGGATCTGTCTGACCCCAGCAGAGATGTCTTATCATTACCAAGGCTGCTTTGGAAAAACATGTTATTGTGGGCATCTCTGCCTGTATGAACATAGTCCTCAGCTTGGAAATTCCCCATCACACCAAGCTTATCTTCCTTAATCAGGCTCTGCTTTTATTTACATCCCTCCCCACACCTTTCCTCAACAACCCCTTGCCTCTGCTAATGCTCTGTGTTGCCCTCAAGCAAAGGCTGTGGTATTCAGCGTGATGTGAGACAAATGCATCTCAGTCCTACTCCTGTTACCTACCCTGGCAGCTATTTAAGTGGAAAGCAAGGAAGTGCATTCTGATATCTGTTATCTCCCTTGAGGATGCTGTTTGCCAGGCACTGGGCCTCAGTTTCTCCAGTCTCCCAGAGACCAGAGTCTTGCAAGCACTTATCTTATGCCCCTTACTCAATATTATGGGATACCTTACTACAAAGGTCTCCTGGAGGCTTCAAGTGCCCTGTCTCAGATGCTGCACAACAGTAGAGGTGAGAGTGGAATTGAATCCAGGCTGCTTCTCAAAGGTTTTCTCCATGCAGGCTTTTCCTTTGTCTGCCTTTTGCTCTCGGGGCTCATGAGAACATCGGGGTAAAATCTTCTTGGTGTATTGCAGGAGCAAAAGAGCTGCTAAGTATTGCTGTGTTGAACCTTGTTCAAGAGCTGCATCACGCTGCCTGTGCCACTCGCTGTGGGTTAACTCTGGGGTGGCTTCAGCCCTGAGCTGATGAACAGGCCGGCCAGAAATGTTCCACAATGACAGAGAGGCTCAAGAGCCCTGATGCATTTTGAGTTTCTTTTTCAGCCCTTATCAGCCTGGAGCAGCTTTTGTTTTACTGTGCTCCTCGGAGGTGCCAGTGAAATCACACCCGCGGTGTGCCGGCTGTCGGCTGTCATTGTAAATCCCTGCTCAGGGTTCCACGGAGCTGCTGAGGTGACAGCGAGCCTTTAGCTGAACTTCAGAGACACCAGAGAGCTCTGCACGTTCAATTTGACCTGGGGTGTGAAGGTTACAGCTCCTCTTCACTCACCAACACCAGTGGTCGGTTTTCCCAAACCTGTGATATCAATGTCTATTGCTTTTCCTGCAAAGGAACCAATTTCCTTGTAATAGAATAAATATTGCAGATTTCAGCCTGAGTTATTCTCCTAATGCTCTGGGTTATGAATGAGACCCAAAGGTGCATAAACTGAAGGACGATTTATTTTCTGAACGCTCCCATTCCTTTCCTCCCAGAGGCTGGTTCCTATCCATGCATGGAAGAAAAAATAATACCAAAAAAGCAAGAAATAGATTCTCTTGTTGGAGACTCAGTGCCTACTCCATTATCTGAACCTCACATGTAGGCTGTGGCTGAACAGGTGTTTGAAATTGCAAATATGGGGTTTTCAATTAAAAAAAAAAAATTTAAAAATCCATCCACTCTGAGGTTCCTTGCCTTGTCAGGCTATTTGTGTTAAAGGAAGAATTCCCAGAGGAAAGAAAAGAGGAGGAAATATTTTGTTTGGCTATTTTTGCTGTAGGTATGAAGAAATTATCCACAAATAACAGGGTGCTTTTCCTTTTCACAGAACCATGGAATCCCAGAATGGTTTGGGTTGGAAGGGACCTCAAAGCTCACCCCTGCCATGGGCAGGGACACCTTTCACTATCCCAGGTTGCTCCAAGCCCTGTCCAATCTGGCCTGGAACACTTCCTGGCATCCAGGGACAGCCACTTCTTTGGGAAGTTGCAATCACGGATTCATTGGTGTCTCCCTTTGGCCCCAGCTCGTTGGACACAGTGTTTGTGTCCCTGGGTGAGAGGGATGCTGCCGGGAGAGCTGTCCTGCCGGGATCCTGCCGGGATCCTGCCGGGATCCTGCCGGGATCCTGCCGGGATCCTGCCGGGATCCTGCCGGGATGCCGAATGTGTAGGGAACCGGCTCCCACTAGAGCGCGCTAGGACAGTTAAAATGGAGCTGCTTTTCTGCTGGCATCAGAGTGGAACCACCAAAGATGCCTGTGTAAGGAACGGCACTGCTGTTTTTCAGCGGGGATTCTGGCTAAGTTCCCCATCTTTAGAGTAGAGTTTCCCTGGATGAGCGTGCAGCAAAGCCAGCTGTAGCTGCCTTAGAGGTTTGGGCTGGGACAAGTGCCGGCAAAAAACCTGTTGGAAGACCCTGGCCTGGACAGAGGGTAGGGAGAAGCTCTGTGCTCAAGCCCTGTCTCATCTCCCTTTGCTGCTCTGTAAGGCAGAGAAAGAGGAAATCTGTGCAGTACTTGGACATGGACGAGCGTCCACCTCGAAGTCCTATCGTTGGTTTGCCGTTTTCATTTGTGCATTTTGAAACTGCCCCTAACAAACTTGCCCATCTTCACAGGAGAATTTCCTGCCTCCACCCAGGCTCTCAGACCCCTGTCTGCTACCCTCGTTTGCTTCATGTTTACTTAATTAGCCAGCTGGAGCATAATTCCTTTCATGATCTGTGGTCTAATACATAAAGATGACAGTGACATGAATCTTGGCTTAGGTTTCAATTTGCATGTTAATTCATTGTGGTTCCCCCAATAGCTGGAATTTGCTCCAGCAGGATCTGGGAGATGATGAAATGGGCGGGGTGTTCTCCTATGTCCCAGTGAGGGCCTGGAGCCATAGGTGACATAGTTTTACTGTCCACCAGACACCAACTCTGGTAGATCTACAGCAAAATGCAAAGCAAAAGTGAAAAGCAAAGCAAGAAATCCTAAATGAGGAGCTTTTCTTAGAACAAGATGCAAACAGAGTCATGGCTGTGGTAGTTGAGGAGCATCTGGAAATAGGTGAAGCCTGGTGAGAGCCTGCGACAGATTAAGAAGGAACAGAGTGATTTTACATAACAATCCAGCCCCAGTCATCTCTGGTTCACAAACCCCTCGACACACTTATCTAGGGAAGAGAGAGACTCCGGGCAGGGAGGAGACAGTGATTTCCCTGAGTGGGAGGTAAGCCCATGTTGGCTCTGAAGGATTTAGGCACAAACCCCATCACTCCCTGGGACTCATCTTTCTGTCTGACAGCCAGGAGCTGGCTTGCAGGGAAGGAAATGCTGCGAGCCTGTGTTCAGTTCCAGCGCTCTGGGGGAACACGGGAACGCTGTCAGGCTCGTAGGAGACTGACAGCAAATGCAGGCAGAGCTGCCATGTTCCTGAAATGCCTGAAAAAGCAGCGGCTTGCCAAAGGTGGCACGAGGAGGCTCTCGTGGAAAAACAGCCATACGTGGTTATTTATCTGTTCCATCAGAGCTAACTGAGATCCAGACCCCGGGGAGCTGGGAGCCGGGATAAAAACAGGGCTTGCCGCAAGACCCTGTGAGCTGAATAGAAATCATGGCTAAATAGGAGCATGGGAAGAGAGACGGAGTTGTGTGAAGAGGCATGGCCAGCATCACACAGCAGGCACTGCCACAGCCAGCGAGGCTTGGAGCAGTCTCTAGCTGGCAGATGGGTTTAGTTGCAGCAAATCATCCATTTTCAGATTTTGCTGATTTTACACAGTCTAATTATAATAGCGGAAGAAAAGGGTGAGCCTTTTTTTCACAAATAGTTTGTTCCTTTCCTTTTTTTTTTTCCCTCCTCCCAAGTAACTGCACTAGGTAACTGTATTTTGGCCTTAGAAATGTGGATAACATTTAAATGAAAAATTGTGGGGACAAAAATTTGAAAATAAATGTTGTCTTTTCTCAGTGTTCAAAATGTCTTTGGATTCTTCAGGAGTTTCTTGTACTTTCTGAAAATGCTGTTATCTTGTATGCCCTGTATTCATAATCAGTTATGGCTCCTTCTTTCTGTTCTGACCTTCCTTGCTTGGAGTCTCGGTCACAACAGGACAAATTCTGGCTTTTCAAAATCATTTTCCTGAGGTTTTATGGCTAGAAAAAGAAGAGTTTTTCTCCCCCCCAGAACACATAATTAAATCAAGCCTTTTCATTTTTCACCTCAGTCAAAGCCAAGTTTTTCGGCTTTTCATTAAAAACCAAGTATTTGAAGTTGTTCAGGAGGCCTTAAAATGAACATTTCCAAGTTCTAGAATAAACACTGTCATTTTCCAGACACTACTTCTCAGAAAAGTAGGATTTAATCATTAGTTCCATTAACTAGGTTCCATTAATATTTTGAGCTAGATTAGTACAGCTCTGGATTTGGGAAATGCAAGGTTATGATAAGCCTGTGCAGATTCAGTGGGGGGTGTTGGTGTTCCCCTGCATGGAACAGGGGGGAAAAGCCTGTTCACAGTTGAAATTTCTTGGTGAAAAGCCCTGGGCAGGATGGAGTTCCATCAATCCTGGGCACAGAGTGTCTGTGTTCATGTGGCAAATCCACCTGGAAGCGGCAGGGAGCCTTCAGGATGGGGATGACAAACACCACCCCTCATTAGGCAGAGCTGAGGCAGGGACTAATTAACCTGGAGCTGTAGTGGTGCTGCTCCTGCCTCGTGTCCTGATGGTTCCCGACTCTCTTGGGGCGAGGCCAGGATCAGCATTGGCTCTGCTTGGTGCACCTTTCCTCCACCTTTTCCTCCCCTTGTCTCCATGCATTTCAGGCATGGAAACTGTGTTCCTGTGCCTGTCTGTGCTCAGTGGTTCTGGTTAATTGTGTGGAGCTGTTTTCATGAGCTAAATTAGCAGATGCATGGGGGTGACAATTCTGGCTTTGTGTGAGTTTGGTGGTAAAAACTGAGCCTGAGACTCAGGCCAAGGCAGCAGGGCCAGAGGGAATTTAATGGGACTTCCTGCAAAACACAGCTACAGACTTTCAATTGACTTCCTTCAGTTTGCCTAACTAATGTCTTCTCCAGCCCTGCTTTTTAATTCATGGTACTATCATCAATCACATAATTATGACCTCATCTCATTCTCTATTAAGGCTTGGGTGACAAATAAGGACAGGGTCACACTTCAGTTTGTGCTGCTGTGTTTTATTGCCTAGATGAAAAGGAGCAAACATGCTGGGGACAGAATTTCCAAAACATAAAATTCTGCTGACAATATGCAACATTTAGCTGGAGAGCTGGAAAGTAGGACTTTTTGGTCGGTTGGTTTTATTTACACTGTTTTCCACATAAATACACACCTTGTCAGATCTGGCAACAGACTCCTTTTAACTCATCTCAGGAGCACACATCACCATCATAACAATCACATGGGGAGAACTATTACTCCTGGCAAGAGGCAGCTTAATCCAGTGGGTCAGATAAAAATCCTTCAAATAGAATATGGGAAGTTCTTCTTTTATAGATTAACCACTGCAAGGGACTGAAATCCCAGTGTTAGGTAGCATCAAATTCCACTGATGCCATAAGCCATGGCAGGGAGCACACTGAGAGAAGGAATTAAGAACATGATTGAATCATGTGAAAGGGTT
Source organism: Aegithalos caudatus (assembly GCA_013389925.1). Lineage (NCBI taxonomy): Eukaryota > Metazoa > Chordata > Aves > Passeriformes > Aegithalidae > Aegithalos > Aegithalos caudatus. The sequence continues at coordinate 125,596 of WEIU01015169.1, forward strand.
TTTACTTCTGAATTAACATTAGAGATTCAAGTCTGATGTTATGGTTGTGGGAAAGGAAGGTTAATTCTTCACATCCTGTATTTTTGTTCAGGTTTGACATTTCCAAGCCAAAACCTCCCTTTGCTGACCCACTGTTCATAGTTTTACTGAGTTATCAGTGTCATCCCATCTGGAAAGAGGGTAGCTCTTTTCCTCACAGATATTTTAGGGAAAAAGATCCTCTTCTAAGCATCTTGGGAACACCCTGAATGCTGTATTCCATGGTGTTCCTTGTCTTCCCAAGAGGGGATAAATGGCAAGGCTGTGGGAAGTCCAGCATTTGTAGTCTGATCTCTGGCTCTGTTACAGGGACTTGGAGCAGACTCTACCCCTGAACAACAGAAATAAACCATGAAGGTTGAAAACTAGAAGAGAAATACTTAGAATGTATGGAGTGTTTTTATAAAGCCATCAATTTTCAAGCCGCTTTCACAGTTTCCTGAGCCTAACTTGAAAGTTATGAGTGTTTGGGGTAGGCAACACCACACAAACAATATCCACTTCCAACACATGTATATTCACAAGCTTCTCACTGTTGGTACTGTGAAAGGATTGCTGTTTCTCCTGCAAATAATACCATGTAATACTATTCCATAATGGTTTGATGCCCCTGTTGAGCTGTGTCATGCCATTGCAGCAGTTTTGCTGCACAATTCTTGTATAGCTGAAATACTGCAGCCCGCTGAACTTGCTTTCCTGTTTCCCCCCCATTTTCATTCATGGTCAGATTAGCACTTAGTCATCTTTACAATCCTTGCCTTTCCCTGTGTTGTCTACAGCATGACCAAAATTTGTTTGCACAGGATTTTTATGAGCTTCTGCCCTCACTAAAAAAGGGCCAAGTTGTCTTGGGAAGTTTCCCCCATCAGTTTTGACATCTCCTGCAGCCTGCCATTTCTTAGCATTAATTTCTATCACTTCCCCTGATTTCCCTGGAAGAAATTCTGATTAGGCAATAAGTGCTGGGCCATCCATCATTGTATGCCAGTCACAAGTCACAGGGTTCTTCTCAGCCAGGAAGGCACCAATCGTTCTTAATCAACCCGAGTGTGCCACGGGTAAGAGAGCTAAAGACCTGATTTCCATGGCCATCCCCCTGGGATCCTGCCTAAGCATGGCAGTGAGGCAGAGCCACTGAGAGAGAGAGCCCTGTAACTGCAGCACAGCTGATTAAACCCCTGCAAAGCTCGAAGGGCTTCACACAAGTCCTGTCAGTCAGCTTGCATTTGATTTCAGCTTCGATTCTCATTTGTTTACAGTATCGCCCATTATGTGTAGAGTGTTTGCTAAACACTGAAGAATAATGGCCCTGTCCCACGTAGCTGACAGCAAAAGGGCTGACAAAGGGAAGGAAGGCAGTAAAAAAGGTAATTTATGTATGAGTCATGTTTCCCAGCCACCTGTGCTGATAAAAAATGGCTACTTTTATGGGAAGGCTGGAAAAGAGCAACGGAATTGCCTTTCTTAAAAAAAAAACAAAAACAACCTCACCCAAATCAAATTAAATATTTGGACCAGCAGTTTGATTAAAGATGAGTTACTGCCAACAGCACAGGGAAGGGAGTCCTGAGGAGGCATTTGGGTTTATCAGGGAAAGGTGTTTTTGGCAGAGACACCTGCACCTAATACAGCGACAACAGCAGGAGGTCCTGCCTACAGGCGCAGAAAAACCCGATAAGGAAGCAGGAAAACAGAGGATGCAAAGTGTGAGAGATGAGAATTGATAAGGAGGGGTGGAGTTAGGAGCTGGGAGCAGTCACTGAGGCAGGAGAGGAAATCACTGGAGATGCTTTTTCGGCAAATTGCCGAGCAGTCCGGTATCCACCTAGTGCACAGAACTCTGCGGGAAAATTTATGTTGTCATCCAGCCATGTGACTTGGGGCCTGACTTGGCTCCACTTAGAGGCAATGACAGACTCCTATTGACTCATGGGAACCATAGAAATCAAAGAAAACTTGCTGTGGCAACTGGCTAATTCAATAAAAGCATTGATTTTTCCAGCTGGACAATTAGAAAGCATGAATGCAGTGTAGCCGATTTCTGTCTCTGAATTAATGTAACAAATGATCATTGATTCAAGTGAGAAGAAACTGTACTCCAAAGGAAAGGACCTTCCATAGTAAAAACCCCCCATCCTATGTTGGGGAGATTTGTCTTTAATGTGCCACAGATAGATGGTTATTATTCTGTCTCTCTTGGTTAGCACTCTTAAGAGTGAGTTGACTGTCACCTCCCAGAGCAGCCAAGGTAAAGGCAGACACACAAGGCCAGGGAGAACCCTGGGAAGGCGATACAGGAGACCATGGAGTTCAGAACAGGTGGTGGGAGCATCTCATAGCATCACTTCAGATGAATGGCTCTAGCTTTGCCCTGGGTTTGAGACAGAGTCACAGAATGATTTGGGTCCTTAAAGAGCCTTAATGCTCTTCCCATTCCAGCCCGTGCCAGGGGCAGGGACACCTTCCACTATCCCAAGTTGCTCCAAGTCCCATCCAACCTGGCCTTGGACACTGCCAGGGATCCAGAAGCAGCCACAGCTTCTCTGGGCACCCTGTGCCAGGGCCTTAGCATCCTCACAGGGAAGAATTTCTTCCTAACATCTGATCTAAACCTACTCTCTATCAGTGGGAACGATTCCCCCTTGTCCAATCACTCCAGACCCTTGAAAAGACTCTCTTTCCATCTTTCTTGTCAGCTCCTTCAGGCAGTGGAAGGCCACAATTAGGTCACCCCAAAGTTTCTCTTCTCCAGGCTGAGCAATCCCAATTCTCCCAGCCTTTCCTTATAGCAGAGGTGCTCCATCCCTCTGGTGCTTCCTCTGGACTGGCTCCAACAGCTCCACATCCTTCCTGTGCTGGGCCCCCAGGCCTGGAGGCAACTCTGCAGGTGGGGTCTCAGCAGACTGGAGCACACAGCTCTCTCTCCCTTCACAGTGGGGAAGACACTTTGAGCAGCCCCTCAAAGCCTTAAAAGAGAAAACTCCTTAAGCCACATGCAATAGCTGTGAACAGGCCCCAAGATTTTCAGGCCTGCTGGGTATTTGCACACTTAGGTTATGGCTGGCTCCATGCTTTGCTGCCCTGTCTCAGGAGGCAGTGCTCCAGGCAGTGTGATGATTTCTTTCATAGGAAACTGGTGTGCCACTTGTCCATTTGCAAACCCCTTTGGCTGTTGGGATTAGTTCTACTGGTGTTGAAGCATCTTGAACTCACTGCCCCATGGAGGCCCCCTAGACTGGGCTGAGAAGTTGCAGCTGCAGACAAAGCATCCCCCAAAGTGACTGTCATGGCAACAGGGAACACTTGCCGGCATTCCCAGCTCCTGATGGCAGGCTGGCTGCTGTCTGCAGTGCTGGCACAGGGGCTGCTGCTGCTGCTCCCTGCTGGGTGTCACCTGGGCTGCAGGGGCAGGACGGCAGTGGCATTTTAACAGCTGCGCTTGTTTGCGTCAGTGCCTGTGAGTCAGGGCCCTGACCTGGGGCAGGTTTCATGATGATCCCTGGGCTTTGACGTGGATGGGCCATCCCAGCACCCCTGACCTGCCTCAGACACCACCTCCTCTCATTTCCCCATTGCCTCTGTGCTTGGTGCTTTCTTTGTTCCATTTCTAGCGGCCTGTACCTGCAATAAAGATGTTCTGAGAGGGCCTGGCAGACACAACGCCCCTCCTGCCCTTCATCACAGGAGCAGGAGTGAGGAGGTGTGATAAGAGTCGTGCAGCATTAATGGAGCGGGATGCTCAGCGCTGGAGGGGAGGAGGGATTTTTTTGATCAGTCACTGGGATAAAAGCTAAGCTGCTTTACAGCACAGCCTGCTAGAAAGTGGTGGTTAGAAAAACGTGTCTAATAAAAGGTCAGGTGTGGTCCTGAGATCTGGGCTGACACTTGCACAAGCCAGTAAATGATACATAATGAACACCTTATTAGATTAATTTTGTCTATTTGGGGTCACCGTGAACAGCCCATTAGAAAATAGTAGGTTTCTCAGAGGCTGCCAAATGCTGGTTGTTATTATTTCTGCAGATAATACTGAATCTTTAGCTTGTTTGAGGGCAGCTTATGCAATATTTGGTGATCAGATTTGGAGAATTAACTGGAAAACTTAACTACTTCATATGCTTCTCTTCCCTGAGCATGGGAGCATAACACTTAGATTTCTCATGTTCAACAATCAGAGAGACAGCCACAATTAAAGTTTCACTACCCCAAACCACTCAAGAATTGTGGTGGCCTTCCTGATTACCATGTCCTTTTGGAGTCTGGTTTTCAGCTTTTCTTTTCAGTTGTGAGAAGTGGAAATTAATCTTTTGCTTCAAGTAAAGAAGTACTCTCACTTATATCCCAGATCCCAACACCAGGAACATCAGGGAGAAAAATGAAATACCTGAGAGCTTAAAACTGCAAATGTATATTCAGAATACAGTGCAGGATTTGCTCCCAGTAAACTGTCAGAGCTCCTGCTGGAAGCGGAGAGTGCTTGCTGAAAAGCGATGTGAAAAGTGCCAGACTTGTTTAAAAATTCACAGACACATTTTCATACTTAGAACTTCTCTCCCAGTATAGCAAGAGAGCTCCCTCATGTAACTGCTGGTAGCTGTCAGGGAAGCTTTTTGTTTCCTAGCAAAAGGTACAGAGGTAACAGCGGCACAGGCAAGAGAGCTTGATGCAGAACGTTCAAAAGCCAGATTTCTATTTCCTCTCCAAAGACCAGCCCTCCAGAATCCTTCCTTGACCTCTTCCAGGTATGAAATAGTCCAGGATGGGCTTTGGTGCTGTTCTTCATAAGATTCTTCCACGTCCTCCCCACAGGCCTCTTGCCAAACAGCCAAGGAAAATGTTGCTAGCACTGCTTTCTTCTGTGGATGGATTTTGATTATGAATAAAATGGTCGGGATGAATGGAACTGGCTCACATCTTGTCAAAGCAGCACAAGCAGGATGCTGCTTTTATGAGACTTGCCGCTGCCCCTTCCTCCTCCAGATGATCCCTTTCATGTGCCTGAGCAGCACTGAGGTGCCTGCTTCATTAGGAGCTGCTACAGCACAGGAACCAGCTCAGGAAGTGGTTTACAAACAGCAAAGAGAAAACTCAGAGACAGAACAAAAAAGAGGGGAGAAAGAGATGATTGCAGTTTTAGGTTGAATTTCCACAACCTTCCAAGCAGGCATTCCAGTGTGAGTACATTAAATTCACATATTTCTCAACAGCAAGGGCTGTTTAGCAATAAAGACCTTTGGCACTGAAAGAGGCTCAAAACAAATCTTTGCAGCCAGCAATAAAACACAAGGAGTGCCATGCTGAACATCACTGGGTCGCATAGCTTGTTAAGGCAAGAGGCTGGAGGCTTATTTGTGCAATCCCTGCAAGAAATGCTGTCCTGTGACACACTCACTGTCAGAAATAACTGCCTTGGAGATTAAAAAAGAAAAAATCATATGTAGCCCCTACAAATGCAGTGCTGTAGCCACACCAAAGGAAAATGCGCAAACCCACAGACACAAGGAACATGAGTTTTGAAACCTGAACCAAACTGCATTTGGAATTGGATTTAGAGCTGTTGATTGTTGCCTATGGGAAAAAAATAACTGCAAGAGATGCTTGTTGTGCATCCTCTGAACAACCTGATCTAGGGGAACTGGTGAGTTGTCCCTGCCCTTGGCAGCGGCTTAGAGTCCCTGTAAGATCCCCTCCAACCCAGGCCATTCCTATGACTCTGTGATTCTAGAAATTGAGAAAAAGAAAGGCTCAAAGCCAATGCATAATAACAGGGTCTTGTCTGGAAGTTCCCAGCAACCAGTCCAGGAAAAAGGCAGTGTGGGGTTTTCACATTTTCTCCTGTTAAAAAGGAGACATTTGACTCCCCAGCTTTGCTGAGATTGGAGTAATTAAATCATTTTAACCAATGTTTATATTAAGGCTTGACTTTGGTGGTGCAGCTTGGCAAGAGCCTTCCTGCCATCCAGGAGAGGCCTCTGGCTCCCACAGACTGGTGCCCCAATCCTGTGGGGATTTTTTCTACAGGCTTTTCTTCCCGTTTGTGGGGAGCTGTTCCATTTTTCAGTTGTCTGTGGAGATAAGTATGTGTGTAAATGATTGTAGAAGTGGGTTATTTAAACTTCAGGTTATGTAAGGGCCATGAATTTTAAGATGATTTCTTCCAGGGATTTTGTAGGCAGATTTGAGTTTTCCCTGCTCATACTCCAAGGAAAAACTGACGAAATGTGGAAATGTGTCCATGGGTAGCTGACACATGGTTCCAGCTCAGCTCATAGTGAGCTCCAAGCATTGTAGCCACAGGTCTGTATGCCTTCAAGAATCAAAGCAAATATAGGCACTCTTCAAGGCTCAAGGCAAGGAGATGCTGAAACTCCCTGTGCTCTCACACCACAGTGTGTAGCCATGTGTGTGTATGTGAATTATTCCTCATTCTTACATGCAGGAGAGGTTTTTTTCCAAAATCTCTCTCCCTTCCCAAACGTACTCTTTAACCAATGCTTGATAAGAATGTTTTAAATTCTGGTTTTCATCAACTTTCCCATGGAATTTAAGATAACTTCACTGTCACAAAATATCCAATTGTATCCAAATAGCATTAACATATGGGACTGGGGGAGATTCCATAAATACCAGCGACATAGGAAGGCAGTGTTTTACATTGATGGGGCCCCAGGCTTCTGCCTGCCTCCAAGTAATGAGCTCCTGGGTAGCCTTTGTGCCCAAAGCAATCTGAAAATAGTCCTGCAGCACAAAATTGCTTGCAGCATTTTGTCCCATTGCTAGCCCACCCTTGTTCCAAATTAATCTCTGCCTAATTTGCTTCATGTAAATGCAGGAGACAAATTGTTGATTCTACAATAGCTGGATTAGTCAAATAAAGACCATGTCTAGGTGTCATGGAGCCCCCAGTTTGCTGTTCATGGACTGAGAGGAAAAATGTTTCCAAAAGGAGAAAATTATCTGTTGTTTGCTGATTCCTGCTATTACATGTTATGTTATTTGTGTACTTCAGGTCTCTGCTGTGTCATATAATGCTGGATATTACCTCTACAATTATCCTCTGGTTTAGCTTCTAGGAAGAAGTTATATCCTAGATAAATACACAGTCCCATTTGCCCTCAGAAGTCCTTAAGGTTGTCTTTCCATTGTCAGGATGGCAAAACTGAGCCTTGCTCATCCACTTCTAGTGAGATACAGGTATATATCTATCACAGTCTGTCCTGGAATTAGTTTTGGAAAGGCAGGTGTCAGTTAGCTCCTTCCCAGGGTTTACATGGATTAGTGTCTACAGAGGGCACCCTCTTCCATGGCATTTTTCCCTCAAGCAGACTTCTGATGCTACTTTTGTTTTCTTGGAGGCAATGAATGTTGCTTCCAGGGCATCAAGTGTCTCATTATTAAATAATTAGAAAAGGGTTTTTATAAGCATTTTGACTGTAGAGAGCCCCAATTACTGTCGTTACTACTACCTTCTGGCAATGCAGAAGAAGACACTGGTGAATCTTCCTTTGATCTTTGTTGAAACAAGCTGGGGAAAATGGGCAGACCTTTGAATTCTAAATAATGATAATTATCCATAAATAACAAAGCTCTTTGGGGCCCTTTGTAGACAGACTGTAGCTTCCTGCCCAAAGGTGTTCATCTTCACACATGGGCACAGTGTCTGTCCTGTGCTCCTCTCTTATCACTGGTCCTGCTGCACACATTTCTGATTGTGGTGGTTGTAATGCCATCCGAAAGGACACTCATCCTTTGGGATGGGTCTGAGGGGTATTTTATAAGGGGCTTTTATAAGGTAAAAGACTTTCTGGACAGAAGTTTTTGAGGGGCAAGAAAAAGAAAGCAAGAACTAATGAAGAATGTCACTTTTTGGAGATTTTCAGACATTCAGGTCGGCAGTGAGGGGAATTCTGGGCAGAAGCTGCAAAACCCAGCAATATATTTGGGATATCTTGGGCTTCAGCCCAAGGAGTCCAGAATACAGTGACCAAACAATCTTGCAAATAGTCAGAGGGGTCTGCCAGGCCTGCCAGACATTCAGAGGTCCTGGACTTGTGGCTGTAGACAGCTTGCCTTTCAGCTTTACAGTGCACACGGGGTGGGACCAGCAGAAACAGGACCTGTCTGACCTGCTGAGGAGGTCCTGCATCGTTCTGTGCCCACCAAGCATGGCTTGGTTTGGGTTTCATTGACCATCTGTGGTGATCCAGAGCTGCTAGACATGCTGTGCAAATCCATCCAGCAGTACTGGAGTTTGATTTCTCCTCTTTCTCTGTTCCACACCCAAGATAACTTCCATGTGACAGCAAAGTTGCAATATCAACTCAAGATTTCATCCTGCTGTTATTTCTGTTTGAAAAAATGAAACTGCAGCATAAGTCACCTCTCTGAGGTGTAAATTTAGAGTGGGGTCTGTCTCTGCTTGGACATCCAGGGATGTGCATCTCACAGGACACCTCCCAAGGTGAGGACACATCATGGAAGCCCCAGTGAGGGCGTGCAGGTGGCAGGGAGAGGCGAACTGCAAACTCAGGGTGTGCAGGTGAGGCCCAGGTGGGTGGCAGCACATCTTCCAGCACATCCTACAGCCCCTCCCAAGGAGCTGCCTCTCCCAGCACGTGTCTCCGCCTGCTCCCCGGCTCTCCAAGGATCAGCCCATGTGTCTTGTGCTCAGGCACACATGGGTTTTGAAATGCAGGCCATAAACTCAGGGCAGGCCTCAGAATGTGCCCTTCTGTGTACTACACTTCCTGAAGGACCAGGCTGATTCCTCCCGGAAAGGGTGCCTGGTGCTGCAGTCATTAGGGAAAAGAGGGCTGAGCACTCTCTCCCAGGCTGATTGCACAGCCGTCTTCCTTGCCCATTCAGTGAAGATTGCCCATCCCCACCGTGGGAGTCAGAGAATCAAACCCTCTTTTGGGACAGATGCCTTTTATCTATGACCTGAAGAGGGAAAAGAGATCTTTAACCTTTCCTTTACTAGGAATGAAGGAGCTCTCAGAAATATTCTGTAGGTAAGCAAGCCTTTCTGTGCTCCTGTCTGTGCTCCTCCATCCCTGTGGTGCTTGTGAGGGATTATTACAACACATATTTTTCTCTACAGCTAGCAGTTCCCATCTCCAGGAGGCTGACAGGCCTTGTGTAACTTGTCATTACTCATCAGCACTCCCTATGCTCGTTTAGATCTCAGGGTGTGGTTTTAATTAGCTGATTTTGTAATAACACCCAGGTGACTTGGTGATGGATAGTCACCCTAAAACCTATTAAGCAGGAGTGTGGTGGCTCCATGTCCTTAGACCACGCTCTCAGATTGCTGTTTGCTTCTAGACATTGAGCATGTGGGGTTGCCTCTCTGCCCTTCCTCACAGCTTCCAAGCCTGTTGCTGGGTAAATCCCACAGAAATTATCTGTAGGTTCTTCACTGAAGTGTGCAGCCAGGTAGTAGAGAAAGAATATGATAAGTGGGAGCCTTGTGCTTCTTTTAGAAAGTCCATGTGGGAAGGAACACGTGTGAATGCACTCCAGCTATGGGGGGAACAAACATTGCCCACAACTCCATTGCTAAATCTGAGAAGATCTTTAAGTAGGTATTTTATTATCCCATAATATAATAAAAATTATGTTTTTTTCCTAGTTTCTTGTGATTACGTATATTGGGTCAAACCACTGCATTATGGAACTCAGAGAAAAACCTTTACTAAATCCACATGACTGAGGATTTAGCTTCCTTTGATGTGCAAATACAGTTAATTTTTAATTTGATACAATGTTAATCTTCCAGGAGATATGTTTCCATTGCAAACAGAACAGCCCACCCCTGATAAAGCTGTTGTCCCAAGAACATCCTGCCTCTGTGTTTCCTCATAGTTACATTTTGTTCCTAGGCCTCTTAACTGGCAAGCTGTTTTGTTGGAGGTGGTTTTGAGCAGCTTTGCTGACACTTTGGTTTGGAAAGCACAAGTTGTGCCCAGCCTTGGAAATACCAATTGTTCTTCACAAAGTCAAATCTATTTTTCACAGTGACCTTGCTTTGACCTTGTTATCAGCCCTGCCATAAATAGTGTGATCCCTAATTAGTCCATCAGTCAGCTGTCCAGGCTCACGTGATGGGGCAGGAGCCTTGCTGGCAGATTGGAAACCAGCTGAAAGCACAAAATGATAAATGAGAAATGTCAGGATTTGGTAACCATCCCTTGTTGGCATCAGATCTGGGTTTAACATTGTTAATGATCTGAAGGAAGGGTTAAAGGACATCCTAATGAAACTCCCATATCGCCCACTTGCTCCAGCCTTGGGATTCAGTGGGTTTGTGTAGGTTGGGAATTGGGCCCTGGCCCCAAGAATAAGGCTTTTGAGAAAGGGTTTTCTTGAAGCAGGCCCCAGCCATCACAGTGTGAGCACCACAGACCCCAAGTTAGTGGCTTCAGTGCACACTCTGAAGAACTGTACAGTGCTGGGCTTATTTGATGACCAGGAATAGAGTGGGGGGTGGGCTCTACTGGTGACCTTCTGGTCTACCAGGGAGAGACTAAACTGGGCTTGTTGGTGCCTGCCAGGATCTACCAGCAGCAGCTGCCTTTCACTACTCATTTTATGCCCACAAGTCTTCGCTGACTAACTTTTAATCCTGATTCAGTGTTGTGTGTCAATGGGCTCACAGGAGTTTGTAACCTGGAAAAGAGGGAGTGTGATGCCTGCAAGCAACCCTGTGGCAACGTAGATGTGCATGTGGGAGCCTTACAAATCCAGCCCTCAGTGCTGGGCGTGGTGGGGAATGATTCATGCACCTGCAGGTTTGCTAGGACCAGATATGGCTGAAGGTGACCTTGGGAGCAAAGGAGGAGGGTGAAAGACTGGCTGGGAACAGGGCACCTCTGGACAGAGGCACCACGGCTTTAAACCCAAAAGTTGCATTTCCCTGCCCTTTCCTAAATCTGCTCCAGCACAGCATTGTTGACATAAGAGGAAAAACCTCAGTGATGGGCTCTTCTGGAAATCCCGTCCCAAATGTTTCAGCTTGTCATACCTCTAATTTATTTGCAGGAAGCTTGGACTTGGGCTAAAATAAAATTTACTTTTGTGCTTATCTGCTCTGATATCAGAGTTTGCCAAAGCTCTACTTGTTCTAGGGTCTTGTTCCTGGAAACAAGGCTACTTTGCAGGAATAAGGAGTTAATGTCAAAGAAATTTGAGCCAAAAATCAGCTGCACACTTCTCCTTGACCTCTTTGGAGCAGGCCCTGTGTGATATAATACTTGTACTCGTGACAGTGACAGACTACTTGAGGGAAAACTGCTTCCATGAGGGGCTGCTTTGCAAATACATTTTAATAGGGGGAAAAAAATCACCAATAAATAGTGGAAATGTGTTTGGTGGCAGTGCTACCACAGTGGACCCATATCAACTGCAGTTTCATAGTGACTAGAAATAGTGCTGCCCATTTTATTTTTTTTGAGTGTTCTGAATATTTTTTAAAAATGTTGAGTGAACATCTCTCTCAAAACCATGTCTTGTGCCTGAATTTAGGCACCCAGGAAATGTGTAGGAATTTTCATTTCCAGGCTCCTTCTATATCATTGGAAGGAACTAGGAGCAATTCCCAGACAGTATGTACAGCCTCTCATGGGAAGTGCTGTGGGCTGCTCAACAAAAGCCCTTTTTTACCATTTCTCAAGTGGTGTTTTAGTTTGTCTTACACCACTGCAGCATCATCCAGTGCTGTGCACTGTGTTGCCTAATGCTGGCAAGTCCTCAGGCAATTACCTGTGAGGGAGGCAGGGCTTTAAACTGGTTATAGACTTTTAAATTTTACCTTCCTTGGTGCTGCAAGGCCGTGTGATGTTAAAATCACAGAATTGGTGAGGTTGGAGAAGACCTCAATGTCCAACCATCTATGCAGCTACCACCATGTTCACCTCACAACCACATCCCCAAATGCCATATCCACGTGAATTTTTCAACACTTCCAGGGACAGACACTGGCACTGACTTCAAGGGGGTAAAGATTCTGCCCTGTCAGGTTTGATCCAGCTCCCCTTGTATTTCACAGCCAAGCCAGGAGTGTTCATGAGCAGACAGCTGCATTTTGTGGTGCTGGTGTGTGGACCCGTCATTTTGGCCAAGCAACCACTGAAATATTAATGATAAGTGTGGCCATTTCTTCTCATCCCCCCACTGTGTTAGGGCTGGAGAGAGCCCCCAACACCCCCTGACTGACCCTGTGCAACAGCTCCTCCACAGCAGTTTTCCCTGTTTTTTTCATGGATCCATGCCTTGCTGCCGCCTGTGGCACTCACAGCTGCCAGCCCTGACAGGTAGGGACCCGTAAGGACATGTCCTCCTGCAGGAATGTTTCCAGCACTCTTGCAGATCATTCAGTCATGGGCTTTATTCTGTCTTGCATCACTTGCCTCAGTTTTCATTTCTCATAGAGGTAACTGGGCACACTTGGGAAGCACAAATTCATCACTGCTACTGGGATAAAAACTCCTCTACTTGAAAGGGCATCCCAAGGAAAAGTCTGTTTGTAAGTTCTGGCTGTGTGAGGAGTCTTCCTGCCCTGGAAGCTGTAGCCCCTGCAGGGTGATGTGAGCTGCTGCAGTACAGGGGATGAATCACGGCTCTAATCATTTACATTGGATAAAATCACAGTTCAGAGCTCCCCTGAGAGCTTCCTTGGCTCCATGGGCGCAGAAACAGATGCTGCTTTTTTTCTCAGTGATCTGAACCACTGCTCAGTGGGTTTGCCCTTCAGCCCAGAAGAGCCCTAGTTGTTCAACCAAAGAAATAAACCAACTGAGGATGTATTAGGAGAGGGAAGAATTTGGCCTTTCCCTCCTTTCCCCCTCTGGCTATTTGCACATTGGCACACTGGGACATGTTCCTGCTCTGGTCACTTTGTCCACAGCTTCCTGCCATCTGCAGGAATTATTAAGTAAAGGAATTAAAAAGCAGAAGAGTATAATGGTTTAATAAAGTCCTCATTTTGTCTCCTGGAATGGGAATGCTGTGGTGTTTGGAGAGTTGAATGCAGGTGCTCTGAGAGCCAACAGACATTGAGTTATTCTGATTTTACAGTGGTGATCTCAAACAAATTATCCTTTGGGTACTTCCCAAGGGGAATGTTTGTTGATTCAGTTCACAAAGGAAGTTAGGATGTGCATTTGCTTGGGAAAATTATTATCCAAATCATGGTGCTCTTTTGAAACAGTTGTTTGACTGAATACCAAAAGGAAGCAATCAGACACTTGCCTTAGAAGACCTTGGCAAGGCAGTGAATGGTGAAATTATGAATTTCTTCTCTCTTACCCCCTCAGAGCAGAATTATCTATGTCTATATTTTTAGATTTCTTTTTTCAGCCCCAAAGAGGAAGTGAATGAAGTTTGCAAATCATGTTTGGACCAAATGCAGTGAATCCAGCTGTGCCTCCTATGTGGAGCTGAACTAGAGCAGTGTCCCAAGGAGCAGTGCTTGTTCTCAACTCCCAGACCCAAATGAGATCCCTCTCCTTCCTAAGGATATTTAGTAGAGGAAAAAAAAAAAAAAAAAAAAAAAAAAAAAAAAAAAAAAAAAAAAAAGGAATGTAGAGCTGGAAGGTTAGACATCTAGGTTCCTTCCCATTGCTGTTAAAACTATACCAGGGAAGCCTTTTAGGTTAATTTTAGCTCCAGCTTCACTCCCACTGTAGGAATGTCCAGTGTATTTAGACTGAAGGTATGTGGGGCAGGGACTGCTCTGGATCTTTTGCCATTCCCACCTTTGCAGTGCTCCTCACCAATCCAGAGAAGCTGTTTCCCTTCACCAAGTACCACATCTCTCTCTTCCTCTCCTCTTTTCCTCTCAGTGCTTTCAGCAACCCTTGGATCCAAACTCCTCTGCTGCCACCTCCACTCCAGTCCCTGGGTGGAGTTTGGCAAGGACTCCAAGATGGTTTTCATTTTTGAAGTTAGTTTGTGGCTGAAAGAAATGGGATGGCTTTGGATGTCTTTCATGGACTGTGCTGAGAACACTGATATCTTCCATTGCTTGCCAAGTGCTTCCAGGATGGTTTTGGTGTTACCTGACACCCGAGGGGGACCAGAGTTCTTCCAGCTGACCAGACCCCATCACACAAATCCATCAAATCCATATTTCAGATCTCTTGCTGGTCCTTTTGTGCAGTGAGCAGTTCCCTTTGCTGTCATTGCTTCACTCTTTACCTGCCTTTTCTCTTTCCTGTCATCACTGGCTGTTCTTTTTAGGTACCACTAGCTTAGGAAATTCCATGATTAGTTGAATAGTGAGTATTCAAGCCACACTAGTGCTCTGAAATCTTGTGAAATCTGATCCATTCTCAGGGGATTTGGTGTGTTTCATGGAAATCAGTCAGCGAGAACCCCAGGACTGATTTCCTGGAGGAAAGGGAAGATGCAGGAAGCCAAGCAGTTAGATCAGCCCCTGAGATTTTGATTTACAAATATTTTTCACCTCTTTCATTTAATTTACTTGCATGTGTAGGTCTACTTGAGACACTGAGAAGTATTCAAACCCCCCTAATTCCAAATCAGCAATGGCAGGAAGATGCATGCTGTGGCTGTGGATGCTTTCTTCCCAGCCATTCCCTGGGGAAGTCAGACTGGCCTGGCAAGTGGCCTAACTCTGCTGCTGATGACACCTTTCCAGCAGAAGTTGTGTGTGGGCAGACAGGGAGTTTCATCATGGGGAGGAGGAGGCATGCATCACCTTTTGTTTAAGCAGAAGCATCTTTTTGGAATGCTATCCATTTTATCGGTGAGGGCTTGGACAGGGAGCATCCAGGAGAGGCTGGATATTGTAATTAACACAAGTGGAGGCAGGCTGCTGCATCTGCCCGCCCGCCCGGAGAGGAAGAACCTGTTGAATTTGCTAGGAGCTATTGCTGTGAGGACAAGAGCCACAGTTCCTGGGAGTACAGCAGCCACAAGTGGATGGAGTAGCTGCTTCAGAGCTATGCTGTGGGGAAGAGGCAGAGGCCTGGATTTCAGACATTGGATGCCCCTTTGGGTTAGAGCCTCCACTTTTGCCTCGTAAGCGTAGGGAGAAGGAACAGCAGCCCCCTCACTTTTCGGTCAGGTGAGCCAAGGATGGCTGCACTCTCCCAGCACCTCAGGATCCTGCTCTGGAAGAACTGGCTGAGTGTCAAGAGGCAGCTGGTGAGTGTGGGAACAGAGGAGTGCAGCAGGGGGAACCTGGAAGCACCGGGAGCTGAGGAGTGAGGGGGGCACTGCAGAGAGGAAGGTTGTGCTGTTAGAATGGGAGGGTGGTGGCAGAAGCAGAAGGAAGGAAGGGAATGGCATGGAAGTGAAGGTGGGTCTTGTGTGAAGCTCATGCATGAGGGCCCAGGAGTCCAGACTGAGTACCATGGATGCCTCCCTTGTTTCCTCAGGACAATGTCTGTGCAAACAAACCATGCACTGACTTGTGACAGACCTGAGTTAAGGCTGCAATTCTGTACCTGCTGCTGTGTGAGCAGACTCTGTGGCTGGTGTACAGCCTCTGAGGAGCCCCTGGGATTTGGGGGTGATGGGGCTGTCATTACACAGAGATATTTGAAAAGCATGGATAATGAAAAAGTAGCTCTGAGAGATGCAAGTAGGACAGATTTCCAGTGTGCTGCAAATCAAACACCCCAATGATCTTTCTGTCCAAAAGATAAACCATTGCCAGCAGCGTCCAGAGAGTGATCTGAGCTTCAGCAGCATCAGGGAGCTTTGGTGGGCATTGCATGGCCATGGAGAGTAGTTTTGTCCCAGTCCAGTTTTGGTACAAATACAACACAATACGTGTGGTATTTTCAGCAGAAGCCTGGGCAGTTCAGGGAGCTGCATCATAACCTGTGCTCCAGTGACCCAAACGTGGTGGGGTTTAAACTTGCCCTGGTGGAATGGAAACCTTGGCAGGCACAGGAAGTGCTGACCAAAGAGAAATGTCCATGGAGGGTGTGATGTGAGGCTGAAGTGAAAGGCCTTGTATGACTCTGTGCCTCTGCAAGGTCTGCTGCAGCTTAGCCTGTCCTATCTCTTTGTTGTGGAGCTGGATTCAGAGAGGTGCTGAGTGCCTCTGACTCTTGTGGATATGCTGTGTGCCTTAGAGTGTTCTTCACTTCTGCAAAATACACTTTTCCTGAGTTGCAGAAGAATCCCAAAAAATTACCTCTAAATTCTCAAGAGAAATTGTAACAGCCTCATTAAAAGCAGAAGGCTTGGGCCCCCTTTAGCTCTTGTGTACCCAGAGTAAATGCCATCTAAGCCCTACCTGTGCTTCTGACCACAGTCTGGCTTGCTGTAATTCTGGTTTCCTGTGGAGTTGAAATATCAACTCTGTAGAACTGAAATGTCAATTAAAATAAAAATCTGCCCACTGCTACTATTTTATGGCAGGCATGCTTTGCAACCCTCCTTAGTTTCCCTCTCTTGCTCCAAATTAGGGAGCTTGCTCAGACTGAGGAGGGTGTGAGGAGGTAAACTCAGATTCTTTTTGGGAGCAAAGTTGGGCCTGAGTGCCAAAGGGAACTGGAGATATTGATGCCTCTTGAACCTTGCATTTCATTATTTAAACAGAGGCAGGAAGGGGAGAGAAAATGTGCACTCACCCAGAGATCCTAAGTAAGATCTGAGAGATTAAATCAAATTTAGCAGTGAAATAATCCAGCAACTAAGGGATTATGCAACCTACATCACAGTTCTTAATGTCCCAAGAGCCAGATTGAGGTTGGTTATGGTTCTATTCAAGTCAACAAGTTCCACCTGCAAGCAGTTTGGCCAGGATGGTTGTCTTGTTTGTCTTCACTAGAAATGCCTGGGACAGTGGGAATGCTGTGATGTTGCAACTGATGTGCCCAGCTACTATTAAATCCAATTAAGTCACAGGGCAGATCCTGAGAGAGGACATGTCTGGAAAGTGGGGAGTATAAGCACCTTTTTAGCTCAAAATGGAGAGGGACAACGATTTTCCTGTGTAGGAACAATCAGTATTCATTTATTGTCCCAGGAATGTGACAGATGTCCAGCCCTTCCTTTAGGCAGCTTCTGACTAATATCGGTTTCTGTGCTGTTACCCCATAATTTTACTTTAGCCTGTGTGGTGCTAAACAAGGAGGACACATTAATAATACCATTTGCATGAGAATTAATCACAGTTAAACTGCATGTTTGGGGACTGATTATAGGGAAAGCATCTGATATAAAAAAATTAACTAAAATATGTCAGTGTCAGTGATGGATCTTGTTACAGTGTATACATAAAAAAAAGAAGGGGTACTGTCTGTCTAAGCTAAAATGTGGCTGAATGCTGAAATTACAGGAGCACGCTCTGAAGGGGTGTGTGGGGAGGTGCCTTGTGGTTTGATGTCTGTCACTTGCCTATTTTGGGGCATGAATTTGCTCCTACTTTCAAGACTGAGTCACCTCATCAGGGATGATAGGGATGGAGTTGCTGTAGAACAACCATCTTTATGCTGAATTGCTCTCCAGGATTTGTTTGTCTGTCTGTTTGGCTTTATGTTCCAGTGAGTGTTACAGGAAATGAAAACATGGTTATGGGCTTGGAATTACTTTGGAAAAACAGCTTTGGGTAATATGTGCTCATCTGAAAAAAAAATAGCAACACAACGATAAAAAACGGGATTATTTTGAAGAAAGACATCTTTGCCATCCCAAAAATTGGCATGAAGCTAGAACAGCAATTTTGTAGCACAGAGTAGTTTCAGGTTAACTACTGATGGATGGAAAACTCTTAATCTAGTAAGCATGGGAGCCAGCTCATCAGCTAGTGCAAAAGCAGGGGTTTATTTGAATAATTACAATTTCCTAGCTCACAAAAATCCAAGGTTTGTATTTTAAGATTTTGGGTATCCTCCCTAGATTGATTTACTATACTAGATGATTAATTCTAGTATTTTCTGAATTCTTGTCCATTGAAAGGGGCAACCCTCATGTCAGAGACAAGAGTTGTATACATGTTCATGTGTTTTTCAACACACTAGGGCAATATTACATGATTTCTCTTCCACCTCAAGTTATATATTCGGAAGAAACTCTTCCATGTGAAGGTGGGGAGGCCCTGGCACAGGGTGCCCAGAGCAGCTGTGGCTGCCCCTGGATCCCTGGCAGTGCCCAAGGCCAGGTTGGACACTGGGGCTTGGAGCAACCTGGGACAGTGGAAGGTGTCCCTGCCCGTGGAGGGGGTGGAACTGGACGGGCTTTAAGGTCCCTTTAAGCAAAACCATTCTGGGAATCATCTCAACTCATCTGTATGGACTGCTACAGTCTGGAGATGGAAAGGTGCCAGGGATTTGGGCTGCTGGGGTCAGAAGTTCTTATAAGGTTTTTTTTCCTCGATGATGGGCGCTCAAATGTGCATTCTGTAGGCTGGCTGCACAACCCCATAAACCCCTTCCTTTGCCATGCTTGAGCTCCACATCTTGTGAATGACCACTATGAAAATCCTTCCTTCCACCTCCACCATGAGGATCCACTAGTTGTGAAAAACAGCTCAATTTTGGGGGGAAAAATTCTATAGGCTTTTCAAATGCTTTAATTTTGGGTTATAGTTCAAAGTCCTATTTACCCATAATTTCACTAAAAGTGAAACCAAGCTTTCACACTGCAGCTGCTTTATCTTTTGGTTGGTGCTTTCCAGCGTGCCTTTACTGTGACATAGCAATGTCTCAAAGCTGGGTAATCACTGTCCCCTGTAATTATCAGCCAAACTGAAACCTGATGCTGCTTTCAGCCTTGTTTGCTCTTAAAATCTCCGGTAGTTTTTCTTCCTGAATAGATAATGCTTGGATTTTAATTGTATGCATGCCAAGACAGGTGTGATTTACAATGCACCCCATAACTCACTTAGGGCACTGCTTGTACATTCCAGACAGGCTCCAGGTGACATCAATGCGACAAATGTAACCAATATATTTTCATTGCTCTTTTATAGGTATGGTCGTTTGTTTTAATTTCCTGGCCTGTGGTTGTTTTCATAATCTTGGCCATTATCCGTCTCAAATTCCCTCCAGAGCCACAGCAAAACTGTAAGTAACTGGTTTGTTTTTATGTCTGTGGGGTTTAGTTCTCATTTCAGTGACTGATGTGTTCATTTGATGTGTTTTGTTACTTTTACAAATTTGGCTCTGTGTAGTTTCCAGTGGAGATTTCCTGGGATGCATCATGCTGTAAATAAAATGTGTGTGCTCCTCTGAGGTTGTTTTTGCTCATGTTTTTTTTTTTTTTTTTTTTTTTTAAATTAGCTTTATAATTAGAACACCTTAAAGAACTGTTTCAACAAGATTTATTTGGATACTGATGTGTAGACAGCAATATAAATTTCCAGGATAAACTGAGGGAGAAGAGGGCAGCTGAGGGAGAGAGTACTCAGTAAAAGGAGTGAGGGCAGAGGCTGCAAGTGTGATTACAGAGGTGAGGTGGCAAACGTGAGATGAGTGAAAGGTTTTACCTTGTGCATGCCACAGGCAAAATGTGCACATTAAAGTAT
The DNA here is from genome assembly GCA_013389925.1 of Aegithalos caudatus. Taxonomy (NCBI): domain Eukaryota; kingdom Metazoa; phylum Chordata; class Aves; order Passeriformes; family Aegithalidae; genus Aegithalos; species Aegithalos caudatus. Next base: position 145,139 of record WEIU01015169.1, read on the forward strand.
CTCACTGCTGAGGCTCAGCTGAAGAGCCATAACTTGCTTGGCTCCTGGGACCTGATGGTGCATGTGAGCCCCTTGTAATAAAAATAGCAGCTCCTTGGGTGGGTCAGCAGATAAATGGGTGAAAGGTTGCACAAGCTGGTTCTCGCTTGTAAGCCTTGCTCCTTGGGTCAGGAAGTGTCTGTCTCAGAGCAGGGATGCACTTGGGTCTGCTCTGAAGCACTTCGGCTGAGCAGTGAGTCCTTACCACCATCAGAAGCATGTCCCAGCCCTGGGCACATTTGTTCATGAAGTTACAGAGTAAAGTAGAGCAAGGAGTTCATCCAGTTGGGAGCTTTTTTTTATCTTTCACAGCGTTAGTTTTGAATTGAATCAAATGGTAGAACCATAGAATGGTTTGGCTTGGAAGGGACCTTAAAGATTTTCAACACCTGGTTGATAGCAGAGATACCACCATGGATGAGCCACATGGAGCTGCCACGAGCCTGGTAGGAGCAAAGCCCTGGCATGGGCAAGGCTGAGGGTTTGTATTTGGGGCAGGGAGACTGATGCAGGAGGTGAGGAGCCAGTGCCTGGCAGCACAGGAGACAAGCAGCCAGTGTTTGTCTGGCTGTGGCTCCCACTGTTTGCAGCTATCCTATGTGTGAGATGTGGTTGGCAGGGATCTGCCTCTGAACACTGGGAATGTTGGCCCTGGTGAGTGAGTGACAGGTGTGATTGTCTGGTTAGAAACCCCTCTGTGAGGTGAGAGAAAGGACCACACTGTGACAAGTAGCAGACATGCCATTGGGATAGTCCTTGTTGCAGAGAGCTTACAGCCCAATCCAGTGAAGCAGTGTGTCTCCTTCTTAGGCAGGGATGGAGAGCCAGAGCAAGTTCTTCCTGAAAGCATCATAGGAATTCTTTAATGGGAAAGGACATTCTTGATGTGTTGGGATAATTTTTTAACCCCAAGCCTATCTGCTGTCAGCAAAAGCCCTCTTTAGGCATGTTATATATTCCAAGTTCTCCCAAATTCCCTTGAACCTGCTCAGTTGGAGCAGACAAGACAGAACACATTGTACTTTGTGAAAAGCCCGGATTTTGCCAAGCGTGGAAATGGCAGACCTCCCACGCTGCCCCATCAGTTGTACTTCCTGGCCCCAATAAATCAGTTAATTTGGATGTCAAGAGAACCATCTGGATGGGAAAATATTTATTCTTTTCTTTGACATGGTTATTAGTTTGAATCAATGTTTATTTGGAGTGGTTTTGCTCTGGATGATCACATCTCTGCCTTAATGAATTAACAGAAATAATCTAATGAACTGCAAGTAGCACCATCAGTTGTCCTTTGCAGGAAAGGGGAAGGTTGGGCAGTATCTTTGGATGAGTTCCCTTTCCTTCTGTAGATTAATTTTATTTTAGTGCAAGTTTCAGTAAGCATATGAGTAGGCATCTGTCTCTCTTAGAAGTGGATAATAGGAACTTGCTATTGCAAGAGAGGTTTTTTTTGCTGGAAAAGAATGGTTTTGGTGTATTCTTGTGATCCAGATGTTCAGAGACCATCTAAGAATCCTGAGGGAATAGAGAAGGATGCTAACCAGATCATCAAACAGCCAGTTTCTGCTGCTATTATAGTTTAAAAAGAACAGTTGCTTGACAATTACTTTTTTTTTTTTTTTTTTTTTTTTTTTTTTTTTTTTTTAATCAACTGGGAAAAATGTATCAAACTTTCACTTGAAAAACAAAAGATAAATCACTTGGGAACTTTCCTTTTTGATAGAAAAGTAAGCAGGGGTGGACACATCTAGGAAAACTATTGCTGGAGGGGATTTTATTAATTTTATTAATAAAATTCACCTTATGCTGAGTTCCAGTGCCTGCCTTAAGACAGAATTGTTAAGTAGTGACAAGAAGCTGTTTCCAGTTCTGCTGTCAAGAGATTATTGCAGGTAGACAAAAGTCAGGGAGCACAGAATCAATGGCACAGAGATGGAATAAGCTATTCAGATATCGAGGTTTGGAGCCTTAGAGATAACCCCACAGAAAATCCCACTCTGTAAGCTTATCTCATGTATTCTCCAGCCACAGAAATATAATGAAATTTTTTTTTTTTTTTTTTTCGAATTAAAACAGCTCAAATTTGAGACAGTAATTTCTTCTGAAGGACAGCTGATACACACTGAATAGATGGAGGATTATGTGGAGAAATTACCTGGCAAATATCAGTCAAGGGTGAACAAATGACAAGGGTTTCCTGCAGGAGCAAGTTGCTTGTGCTGAATTATATTGTGTAGCACTTAATGCAAAGCGAGCTTGTGCCAGGCTGAGCTTCAGAGGGAAATGACATGCCAAATAAATGTCACCACTCAAGAGATGCACATAGGAGAACTAAGAACTGAGGAAAACAAGGAGCTGAAGTCTGATAAATAATTTTCTCCACTACTAAAGCATCTTGTATCCAGGAGGTAAAAAACCCCCAACAATCTCTCTTCTTTATTCAGGGATTCTGTTTGATGATGTGTTTCCAGGTCAGCAGAGATTGTTGTCAGGAGAAATGAAAAAGAGATTTCACTGTCTGCATACCCAGTTTCTGTGATGATCCCAGAGTCTTACAAACAAAATCCCCATCCAACTTTCTATTCACACTGCAGTTGTGACTTTTGACCTTTTTATTTCAGCCTTCAGTCTTTGCTAGGAGGCATTGGGATGTGTAAGTGTGGAATAGGAAACTCTGGACTGGAAGCCTGCAGGTGAAAGCCACTGGCTTTGATGGTATCATCCAGACTTTTGTGCCTGTACCACCTGTTTTCTAGAGCAGGGACAGAAATCCCTTTCCATCCTACAGGTTTTAGCAAGGTATGGGAATTGTGCACGAGATACAATCTGTCCCTCGGGGCTCAGCCCACTCAGTCTGCAGAGGAGCCCAATTACGCTCCTTGCTTTAACGAGTTCTGTCACACCCAGTCACACCCTCCCCGCCCGATTTCTTCCTTTCCTGCTGGCCTCCTCTTCCCTGCTGTCAGTTCCACCTCATCAGTATTCCCGGTAGGAGTTCTCCTGGGTGTGATTACCCCTGCGCTGGCTCAGAACCCTGCTCAGCTGGGCTGCGGGAAGGATGTGGGACAAACCTGGCTCCTGTTAGACCCTGGGTCCTCTTCTAGGGCACTCCCAGGGACAGCTGGGCTGTGAAACCCGTGTCTCATTCACAGCTCTTCTTCATGGAAAGTGGCTGTGCTCTTGGGTCTGGTCTTAAATCCACCCGATCTGGCCAGGGAATTCCTTGGCAGAACTTTTCCCAATGAGGCACTTTTCTCCGCCCAGATTTCCCCAGCGTTGTGGAGATGCCTGCAAGGGTGCATTGCATTCACTCAGAGATGTTTGTCAGAGAGACTCAGCAGCAGAGTCCTCCAGCAGGAGGCTGCTCTTTGCAGCCAATATTCTGGGGAAATATCACCAGAATTGGTCAGTAGGCTGCTGGTCGGTACCAGCACAGCTCTTTGGGTCCAGCTTAGAGCCAGAGCTGTGGGGCACAACACTGTGTAGGAACAGATACTCTGCTCTGATTCTCGGCTCCAGTGCTCCTGGGAGAAGCTCTCTCTGAGCTGTGTCCCATTCAGTCTTACTGTAGATGGGATTTGAACAGGTTCAGAACTGGCTGGAAAAATCAGTACAAGCCCCTGAGCAGAGATCTCTGATGCCTTGGAAGGTATCTCACCCGGAGGTGAGAAAACTCTAAAAATATGCTGTACTTTATAGGAATTCACCTCTTAGTTGGAAGCACCTGTACTCATCTCTTTTCTCAGTAATGTGGAAAAATTAATAGGTTCCCATGCTAATTACAGGGAGTTGGGATGATGGCTCAGCTGCACAGGCCACTCCATTCATTTGGATAAGTCATGGGTATTAATGCAAGTCATAATCCGCCCCCAGGATTCAGCCTATTCTGCGCACAGACAAGCACACATCAGACTTCAGGCTCTCCTTCACCACTTGCCTCTGGTGGAGCAGCCCCACTCCTTGTGTTCCTTACACTGCTTCATTTTCCTCCCTTTCTTTTCTGTCAGTTCCCCCCCTTTTCCACACACCAGATTTTTGTCTGTGCTCCTCTCTCCAGTGATCAGCAAAGTGCCTCATCAGGTTTCTGGCTTTGGGATGAATGTTTTGTTTTATTCTGTTGTGCTAGGGAGCAGACTGCCATATAACCCTCTGTTTTAAACCAGAGCTGAAGGGGCTATGGTTCATAATAATTAACCCTGCAGTTGCTGGAGTAGACATATACATTGATTTATATATGTATTGCAGATAGAAGCAGTACCCAGCCATACAGTTCCTTGTCTTCCCCTTAGCCTGGAGACCAATTAAAGAGAGCACTGAGATGTTTGTAATGCCTCCCTTGTCATAAATCTCCACACTTCCATTTCTTTCCACAGACTCTTCATTTTTCTGGGGTGTGACTGAAGGATGTCCAGAGTTAGAGCCAAGAACTCCTGACTTACTACTGTGATTTTTCCTTCCCCATTAAAGCAGGGTCTTGGGGCAGTCACTTAATTCTAAATGACTTCCTGAAACATCTCAGTCCAGGTGCTGGGATCTAAAAGGGCAGAAGTATTTTTCCAGAGGTGCTGAGCAGCTTGGCTTAGACTGAAATTAGCAGTTGTTGATGCCTGTGTTTCTGGAAAGGAGGTCGCTTTTGTTTAAAGAATCTAAACCTGGGCTCTGGAGGCACTCAGCATTGAAAAATGTTGGTTGGGTAAAAGCAGTTTTTGTGCAGGTGTTTCGGCAATAGTCTAGGAATGGATTTAAGCTTTTGGGATCCAGTTTCTTGCTGGAAAGTGTCATGACTCTCTTCTTAGGTCCTGTTTGGGTAGTTCCTTGCTGCTCATACAGAGAAGATCAACCTGGCTGTATTACAAGACCAGGTTAGCCTTGTCTGCATTAAATATTGCTTTAAAAGAGCCTTGTAGGAAAAGGGCTTGTGTGCAGTTACTGCTTTCTCCTGGTGTATTTGTGCTTCAGGCAATGGAGCATCCCTTTGTAGCACTGTCAACCTCCTCAGCTCTACCCCATGGTGCAGACAGCAGCTCTGTCATTTCCCCACCTTGCCCTGAGTTTGCAATACCTCTTTGAAGGGTTCCAGGTTCCTCCTCCTCTCCTTTGTTCCTGTCTTTGGTTTGGAGGATCTTTCTCCTCCCTTTACACCTGCTGCTCTTTGGCTCCTTTGTGATTTTTATGCTCTGTGCTCTTTATCTTCTCCCTGATCGAGCCGTGAACCTGGTGTGATCAGATCCAAATGCTGATCTTTAATTTATTAAATAAGGAGGTGGAAGTGGAAGGTCTGTGGGCAAGCAAAACCAGCTTGCCCAGTCTTAATAAGCATGGAAGTAGATGCTGTCTGCTCTGGGCTGGTCATATTGCAGAGCCTGAAGTGCTTGGGGGGAGAATTGGGCAATTAAATGAAATGTTTCTTCCGTGGAGGCCACAGAGGGAGGGAGGACTCTGGCTCTAGGTTGTCTGCTGCTTTGATTGCAGTGTCCTAGGCAGGCAGCTGAGGACATCATCAGAAAACAAGGATCCTGTTGCTGTAAAGATAAAAAAATGCAAGGTTTTGGATCTCAGCCAGCCACACTGGGTGTCCGGGGGGCTTGAATGGATTGATCAGTCTTCCTGCTGAGCTTTCATTTCAAAAATCAGGAGCTGCAAAAGGAGGCTGTAGTGAGGTGGGGATCAGTCTGTTCTGCAACATCTCAAGTGAAAAGATGAGAGGAAATGGCCTTAAATTATGCCAGGGGAGGGTCAAATTCGATATTAGAAAAAAAATTGCTCTAAATGTCACAGCAATAGAAGTGCCAGGGCAATTAAATATTCTCTTTTAATAGGTAAGGCATAAGCCAGCTGGGTATTCATGTGTAAAATATACCCTGCTTAAAAATTAATCTTATCCCATAGATTTGATGATTTGGTTTAGTTTTTGGAAAGAGATTCAAAGTCCTGGCATGAGCATAAAGCTTTGTACCAAAGCAAGAACAAAAAAATCGGCAGCTTAAATTGTGAACAAAACTGGGAATGGGCAGTTGCATGTGGTTGAGGGGAACAGGATCTTTGTCATGTCATGAAACAGGCACTTCTGTCTTTTTGGGGGTTGAAAGAAGCAGAGGAATAAAGTTTAAAGTATTGCTGTGTGACAATGAGGAAGGCTAGAAAGGAAGACAGAAGGTTGTGTGTATACAAACCCAGCCAAACATTTGGCATAGAAAGTTGGGAGGAGATCACCAGAGCTGGAATTACTCTCACTAGAAGTTGTCGTGACCCTTGAGATAAATATGGATCACAGGTGATAAACTGTTCGGGGTCTTTTGCTGCTCTCTCAACCTCCACTTGTCAGGGATGACTTCAAGAGAGTGTGTAGGAACACAGAGTGTTCCCTCCACTACAAAAATCCTGGAAGGTTTAAGGTTTAAGGATCACTTCATCCAAGTGATCATATTTAGTAGCCATTGACATATCTGTGAATTTGTCTCATTCTTTTGAAATCAATGTCTGCTTTATCCTATGGCAGTAAGTTCTACAACACTTTGATATTTGTTACAAAAAGGTATTTTTGGACCTCTTTGCTGGTTATGTCCTGATCTCACTGTGTTTTGCTGTCCCTGTGATGTAAGGGGTGATTTTTTTCCCACCCTTTTAATCACTGGTTCCTAACTTTATTTATTTCTTTATCAAACCATTTTTTGGCTACCTTTTCCCTAGCTGAAAACTCCCAGTTATGACGTCACCTCATATGATTTGGCAATGATTGAATGCAATTTCAATTAAACACAATACTTCCTAATGAAGCCATTTGCTCATTAGTGCCTCCAATTTACCAGTGGCAGAGTTGAGGTTTGTATGGATTTTTTTATGAACTATGGGAGGAATTTGGAAGGACTTAGAGCATAGGAAGTGTCAGTGTGTGTGAATTCTGAAGGCAAGAGAATTTTTTCATGCCCAAGGAATGTTGGTGATATGACACTAAACTTGGGGTGGGTAGAAACGAGAAAAACTCAGCTGGGGGCTGCTGTGTTCGTGGTGCTGTGCCTCTGATCTTCTGAATTCCTGCCTGGATCAGCAAATGGCTGGGCTCAGCTATAATGCAAATGCCACAAACCTCAGTGCAGTGGAAGCAGCAAAATCAATGTGGCAACATGAAACATGGTCCATTTAGGTTTAAACATTTGGATCAATTTCAATTAATCTTATAGACCATAGTGAAATAGTCATTTTCATCTCTCTTGGATGACATTTAGAACCACCATGACATTTCTCATTGTTATTATACCAAGCACCTTTACCTGAAGAAAACAAAACGTTTTGCTCATGTTGAAGGGGAGTGTGCTGGAATTTACAACATTCAGAAATATAGGAGATTTTTTTTTTTGTTTTTATTATTCTGAATGAGAGCAAATGGGGAAAAACCAGAATTTCCAGTGGCACGTGTGCATTAATTGGTATCTTGTGTTTATTGTTACTGCTCTGCATGCCTTGTTTCTTTCCAGCTCTTGGAGATGTGGTTGGCCTGGTTAGATGCTCCTGAACAGGAAGAACCAGCCCATGTAGCACTGAGCCCTCACCTCCTCTGCCCTTTGGGATGCCTCTTTCCTTCAGTTTTGGAGCCCTTCTCTCAGGGAGATAAGAAATCAAAACTCTCTGTGAGAAAGACACAGTAAAAGCCTCTGTGCTTGGGGTTCTGCAGCTGGCAGAGCCAAAATCAGTCTTTGCTAACAGGATCAGGGCTTGGATTTTGGTTGCAGAGGTGTCAATTTGGCCAGAATTATGAGAGGGTGATCTCTCAGCTCAGATGTGTGGCAGCAGTGGGTGCAGTGATCTCTCCCTCTTGAGTCATAGGCACTGGTGGTGGGACCCTTCAAGGGAAATTTTAGTTTTAACAAATTAAAAGACTTAAAGCTAAAGGCAGCAGGGAGATTGAAAAAAACTAAATTGTCATATGTTGTGGATCTGCTCTAGTGTGTGATGTAGGATCACAAAGTTGGGGATTGGATATGGCATTTCTGTGGGTTTGAGTGGGAGAAGGGGCTGCCTGTGGAAGACTAAGGGATTCCAAACACTGCAAAAGTCTCTAGTGGGGGTGATACACTTCAGATTGGGAAACTGTCACTGTGGAAACACTGTCCTTTAAAATTTGCAGAGCAGGTACACCTCTCCTTCCGTCACATTTCCTAGCTGGGGCTGTGCACTGATGTCGGTGGTGTGCTGGATAAACCTCAGCCAAGGCAGGGACAGGTCATTACAGAGGTCTCCTGAAGCATCTTCCTCCCTGGCCATCCATGCAGTGCTTACAGGGCCAGCAGGGAATTCATCTGTGTGGGCAGGACAGCTCTGTGGGGTCACGTCTCCTTGCCAAGAGCAAAGGGATGGAGGCAGGAGGATGGAGCAGAGAGAGCATTCATCTCATGACTCACCTTGGCATCAGTAAATTCCTTCCTTTGTGGGATGCAGGGCTGGGAACCAGCGTGGGTCTAACTTACACCACACGGGAATCTGGCCCAGACATTTTTGATTTTTCTGTGTCACGGTCTTTCTCAAAAAACTTCCTTTATTTTCTAAGTGCTGTCAGAGCCCAGGACTCTCCCAGAAGAGCCCTCCCTGTCATTGCCACTGCTCCTGGGCCAAGAGCATCGTGGGGTGACGCCTGCAGTGACTCAGGGATGGATCAGGCCTCGTGGCTGCATCCAGCTGCCAGAAAACTGCTCAGCATCTGCTGAGAGTTGGCAGAGCCTCATTGAGTACCTCACCTTCATGGGCCAACGATGTCTTCACAGGCATTGTGCCACCACCACGAGTGGCAGCACTTCCAAACTTCAGGTCACAAATTCCTGGCTCTTCCTGGGAAGCTGTTTCGAAAGGAAAGAAAGAACCGATACCATCGCTGTGTTCTGACACTGAACACTTCACTTGTGATAGAGCAGCTGATTGTTTAATTGCCCACTCAGTTCAAAGTGTGCCACCTTTGAGTCCAATTCCAGAATTTGTTATTGCTACTTGTACCTCAAGGAAGAGTCTTCCTCTGATCTGGATTCATCAAGATCTCCTTCTTAATCACCTCTGTAAACATCTCACATGTCTCTGGAGAAGACCAGTGCTCCCCAGACCCATCCTTGTGTTCCCCATTCAGCCTTATCCTGAGGAGCTACACAGCTTTAGGTGCTCCTGGTCACTAAGAGACATGAGCTTAGCTCCTGGCCATGTGCTTGTTGGCAGATGTGGAGGCAGTGAAGGGTGGAGCTCCTACACATCATTGTGGCTATGCCCTCCATTCCAGGCCTCATTGGCCTCCCACACTGGCCTCCCACATCTTTGAAGCTTCATTTTGGTAGGGACACCAATCCCATGAGGTCTGTAGTGTGCATTTTTGGATTGGTGTGCAGGTCAATGCCCTGCATGGGAATGTGAGGGTGTGAGAGATCAGAAGGAAGATGAGAGGAAAATGTCCGTGTGCAGAACGCTGTGCAGGGTTGTAATTGGTGATCCCAAAGGGCAAACACCACAGCCGTGGCAGGGATATTCATACAAGGATGCTGCCAGATTAAAGTGCCCTGCTCTGAAGTTCCCCTCATGGGCAGCAGATTAATTACCCTACAACACCTTTAGAGTGGTGGATGTTTGGTTCTGTGGCTCCAACACCAGAAGTGTTGCCTGTAGGGATAAGAGAGCTCTTTTGCTGTCCTTGGTGCTCTGGTTACTGGGAGCTGGTTCAGCCAGCTGTGTAACTCCTGAGGGAAGGAGGGAGGGAGGGGTGTAACTCCTGAGGTGGCTTGAGGGATGCAGGGAGTGTTGGGGGAAGCTTCCCACAGCAGGGAGCCTTCTCCTCTGGCAGGTATCCATGTCCTTTAATTTTTTCTGGTACTCCTAACTCTCCACTGAAGTGTGCAAGAGAATCACACCACCATTAAAGTGGGTGCCTGTACCTCTGCAGGTCTCAGAGGCCTCTGTGCTGGTTGCTGTTTTGCCCAAAGCAGTGGGAACCCCTGTGCTAAACCATGAGCTCTTCTGTTCTGACCCAAAAATGCAGTGACCAACTGTGCTGAGGAAGGCTCCCGAAAATCCAGTCTCCATCGAGGAGACCAACAGCTGTGGACTCCACCTATTCTTGCCAAGCCCTCAGGGAGCATCAAGGGGTTGACCACTGCTATAATGAATAAATGTCGTGCAAATGTAGTATCATGTCCGTGTTGGAAGGGTGAGAGATAAAGCTGTGCCTGAGTGAGAGTCTCAGGTCATCTTTGAAGACTAAAGGGCAAAGTAATCAATTACCACAAGCCTGCCCGCAGGCCTTCTGCAAATCTGGCTCCTTTCCACAGCAGAAATAATAGCAATGTCCTTTGCCAGGTAATTTTCCAAATGATTATTTTAAATAATATGTTGCCATGATCCAGCAGAAGAGTTTGGAGATTTATGAGAGCGTTTGTCTCCAAGAGGAAGAGCAGCCGTGAACTCTGCGGGCTGGCAGTGAGCAGCATGGGGCAGGTGGCACATAAAATACTCCAGTGTCTCATTGCTCAGGTCCACTCTGTGTCTGGAGAAACAGGAGACAGGGACACAGAGCTCATCCCTCAGCACTGCTTGCCAGCATCCCAGGTCACCAGGCAGATGGTGCAGGAGCTGCTCTGAGCTGGGAGGAAGCACAGGGGGTGCTGGTGATGGATTGCTCCTCTGCCTTCCCGGGGCAGCTCTGCACAAAAGGCAAAGGATGTTTGTTGGTCCTGGATTCATTGCCCCTTCCTGTGGTAAAAGCTGAGACAAAGCCCTGTTTTAACAGCCTGGCTTGGGAATAAAGGTTGTAGCATTGCATAGAAACCAATCCAACAAGTCTTGGAGAACATGTTCTCATGGCTGCTTCAGGTTACTCTGGCAATATGCCTGCTTTTATTTTTTTAATGGCAGAATTAGGATATCTTAATCTGAGAGGATTTTTGTCATTTCTTGCCTGTTCTTGGATTTTGGAGTGAAGGGGGAAAATCTGCAGTTGCTTCAGGACCTACAGGTATCCTATGAACAAATACCCTGGCTCTTCCTGTTAACTGGGACCCTGAGCAGCTGGATCTGGTGGGAGGTGTCCCTGCCCAGGGCAGGCACATTGAAACTGGACAGCCTTCAAGGTTTCTTCCAAGCCAAATCATTCTATGATTAAATAACCTGTGATAAGTTTGTCAGTGTTGAGGAGGTGCTTGTAGTGGGATTTGGCAGATGATACCACCAGGGTATGAAAGGACCCTCAGTGAAACTGAGACTCTGTCCTGTTGTTTAGGTAGGGAAAATAGCACATCCTGACAGAAATATATGGCCAAAAAGTGCATGTCCTCATCATCATAGTGGCATTTTCTCTCTCTTTCTTCCTCCAGGTTATCTTGCACCCCGAAACCTTCCCAGCGCAGGCTTCTTCCCGTTCCTGCAAACGGTGCTGTGTGATTCTGATGCCAGGTGTAAGGGCACACCATACACACCAGAAGATCTGCTGCCAAGACTTAATGACATCTCATCCCTCAGACTGTAAGGAAATCTGAATATTTCCAGGTGTTAGGAGGTGTCAAACAAAACCTGTTTTGAGGGGGAGGGAGCATCCAAGCATGTCTGTGTGTATGTTCAAGTTTGTCCAAAACAGATATACCTCAACTACCTGTTCTAACACATGTCAGACACTTAGAATATCAGCTGCAACTGGACACTTCAGAAATAATCACATTAGGGACAGCTCTCAGGAATGTGTCCACTGATTCAGGCTTAAATCTTCTACTGAAGGGAATTTTGCTGCCTGAGAAAAACTCTTCGCTCACCCAGATCAAAGCAAAGGAACATTTTTTTTGCATGACTGTGGGTAAGGTCAGTGGTCAGACTTGCTCCCAGAGCAGCCCAGAATGCTGATCTGCCACTGAGAGGAATCAGTTCAGGATGCTTTGGCTGGAAGTCTGGATGTTCTGGAGCAACTGCTCTTTGAGCAGGCCCTTCAGGTGCCAGAACAGGTGTCCTCTCTGCAGGCCATCAAACATGTTGGGAAACACATGAAAATAAGGAAAAAAAATTGCCCACAAAAGCACAGAGATTTGCAGCGTGGAGCTGGCTGGATGTGTTTCATTGGGATGTCAGTTAGCTGAAATGGAAATGTTCAGTGGGACCATTTCAATTTCTGGATGTTCCAGTTGAAGTCAAGTAGCATTTGCTTTGAGGCATGCCAGCCAGGGTGGTTTCTATATCTTGGCTTCCTAGTTCTGACAGGCCTCTGGGGAGCATGCCACACTGAGGCCTGGCTGGTTCATGAAGAACTAAAAATCTGGGCATCTCACAATGGCCCTGGTTGCTCATCTTTGCTTTCAGGTGAGAGGCTGCTCCATAGTCAGTCTCAAAATCCCCCTTAGCCAGAGCTTGAGAGTCTGAAGAGCTAAAATGGGCCCCACCAGAGAGCACAGCAGGCAGGGCTGGTGTTGGTGGCTCCCTAAGAATCCTCCTTAGTGCAGAGGGAGTTATGTCCCAGGCCTAGTCAGTGGTCAGAATCTCTCCAAGCGTGGGAAGGATGACTAAGGATGTGGGCAACTGAAGCTGTACAAGATGAATCCTGATCAAATTCAAGGTCATGCAGCAGAAGAGAGGAGGGAAGACAAAGCCACATAGAGACTGGATGCCTGGATTCACAGCTCTGTTCCTCAGTGTCATTGTTTTTCCCTGGGCATGTTAAACAATGGTTCATTTGGGGTATTGAAATGAGGAAATGGGAGCTTCTAGTGCCAAAGCTGGAGGTCTTCCATGGGTTTCAATAGCTACAAATCCTCCTTGCTTTCTGCTTTTCTGAAAGCTGTTTAGGAAATGAGTGTTTTTTCCTGCCAAATGAAAATCAAAGGACTTGGCCAAATTTTATATCAAGAACATGAGTAATTAACAAGCATCTTGACCACTCTTGATGCTCGAGGTTGTCTGTGGGAAGTATCATCATGAATATGTGGCCATACCTACCCTTGTAGGGTCAGTGTCAGCTTTGGTGTGTTCTATAAGGAAAAACACCAACTCTTAAGTAGCCACAGCAAAACTAGCAGGATGCAGCAGAGTCTAAAACCTCAGGAAAAGACTCCTTTGGAATGGCAAGGCTCCATATGAATAGGTGCAGTTCTGCCTCAGGTGCAGGATCCCCATTGGTGAGTTTGTCACAAAGTGTTTGAGCTGTGGCCCTTCACTACCTGGATATATTGTTTTGTAATATTCAGCTCATCCAGGCTGTTTTTCTCCTCTCCCATTGTGCAACTCACTGAAGCTCTTGTTAAACTGTTTTATAACTTGCCCTAAAACTATGTATAACCAGAGGTCAGCAGAGAAAGTGGACAAGGTTCTCACCTTTGATTCTCTTCCTTAGAGGCATTTACCAAGGTGTGCATGGTATTGTTGCTTGAAATTTTCCTTAATAAAAGGGAACCGAGTCCAAAAACTGAGCTCAGCAATGACTTCTTCCACCCTTTTCTCCTGTGGTGTAATGTTTGGGAAGGGTGAGTAAGGTCCTGTTGTCTGGAAGGATTTCTTGGTAAGGCCATGCACTTTACAGCCATGGAGTACTGTACTTTTGCTTCACCAAGATATGTGCCAGACCTCCAGAAAGAACCAGGCTTTTGCATCACCCAGATTTCAGCATACCTGCCACGAAACCCAGCCAGAGACACATTCTGAGTTAAGGCAGTAAGTTAATTACAAGAAATTCTGGCAGCTGTTACAAGTGTCTCTTCTTTTTTTTTCCTTTTTTCTTCTTTTCTTCTTTCCCCCAGCAAGCGCAGGAGCTCATCTGGTGTAACTGAGGACAGGCAGCCATCACCATGGAGTGCAGAGGTTCCTGAAAGCAGGAATGCTTCACTGGGTAGGTTACTCACTGCTCTGGAAAGTTCTGCTCTTTGAAGGCTGATCTTTTGAAGATCTCTGGACGAAGCTGCAGTTCTCAGAGCGCTGCTGAAATGATTTATGTGTTTCATTGAGGCACGTGACCATGGCCATGACATTAGTGTAAATTCTTGGGAGCAAGTACAAGTGACTGTCTATAGGGAAGGCTTTGGAATTTGGCCAACAAACCAGGATTAAGTGGTTGTGCTTCACGGGAGCAATGTAAGATCACAGAGTGACTGGATGTTAATTAGAGACCCGGCTATTTATGGAATATTGCCCTTTTACTACCCACAAATTCTCCATAAACAGCTTATGATTTTTTTTCAAATGGGTTTTTATCCACAGTTATCCAGCAAATAAGTTGTCTTCTCTGCCAGAGTGGATATTTATTGTTGGTGATGTTCTCCTCTGATGTGATTCTCTTTCCTGAAGGAACTTTCAGTCTGAAAGTTTCCATAAAATCATTACAATTATTATTTATTGATGGTAATGGCTGGTACAATCTGCAAGCTATCATGATGGATAGTCCTTTCTGCAGGGAGCTCACGATGAAATGAATGATTACAGAATCTCATTTGCCTGTTTTGCTCCAGCCATTCACTGTTCCAATTAACATTCCTGCCAGCACCCTCCATGGTGCACAGACAGAAAAAGGCAGAATGCAAAAGGGACCAAGTGCAGAGGCGTGGGGAGGGGAAAAGTAAATCAATGAACAGTTATGGGAACTATTGACTCATGTTGATGGTCAGAGAGGAACTCGGTTCTACATTTTATTATTAAAAAAAAATAAATTTAAATGATAGGTTGTGGCCCCATATAACAAGTTACAGTGTCATCCAGAAATTAATTATATCAGAAAAAACCCTAAAGTACTTACAGGATGCTATTGGCTGTACCTTTGGAAATAGATTGATAATGCATTCAAAGCTATAGGTAGCTGTAGGTCCTGGTTTTATGAAGCAAAGAGGTTTTAAAAGATATAAGTAAAATAGAGTGTTTCAAACTGTTATTGCAGCGTTTGGGGATTTGATATCTCATGGAGAGAAAAGCCTTCAGAATATTTCATCACCATCCAACATGACTTCCAGCACCCATGTGTTCAGCAAGATCCTTAGTTTTGGGAAGGTAAGTCTGTATTTGCATAATAACTGAGTGTGAACATTTGTGTATCCTCATATTTAAAAAATTAGAAGCTCAAAGTACCAACAAACAGCTTTTATTGCTTTAGGATCTCCCCTATTATGTGAATGAGCTTTATTTTGGAAACACAGTGATTGTGGGTGGATTTTTAAGCTTTGTGGTGAGTTTTTTTGTACTCTAGGCAGAAACCAGGCAAACCTTGAGACATAAGACCATGAAATACAAAATATAGTCACACACAATAAATACCCTGAAATGCTTTGTGAGTTGAGATGTTTGCAGTATATTTTCTTTCTTATGAAATTAAAGATATGATGTCACAGACTTTGACATTCAAGTATTTATTTGCCCATCATAGTCCTGCAGTGGCATCAGAAGCACTGTGTGTTTATTGTACAGGTATTTAACATTTATAGAATCTATTCCTTTGTAATAGAAATTTGTTACAATGTAATGGACACTACTTTTGTGTTTTGGTGTCAAGGCCTACAAACACATATACACACATTTCTCTTTGTAGTAGATGAGGAATTTGAGGGGTTTTAGAGACTTTGCTCAGATGTTAGAATTCTGTCTACCTGTAAGTGCTGTAACCACAATGCTTTTCAGACTTAACTGCTATCACTTAAAAAAAAATCTCATCACTGCATTTAGAAGCATCCCAAATATAATGTTGCTTTACAGCTACCCAGAATGTTTTGTTGTTCTTTCAGAACCAGCCCCAGCACTCCACTGCAGGGAGCCTCAGGGCCCTGCTGTGCCAGGTCTTGTCACGGTACCTGGCACACCCCGGTGCCACGGGAGGGAGCATGGCAGCCAATATCCACCACACCTTCTGCTTCACCAACTCATCACTTCTGGAGTCACTTGCCCAGGAGTTCAGGACCCAGCTCTCCCAGGTGAGTGCCTGGGACCTTCCCTGGGAGTTGTGGCAGTTCACACACGTCAGGCAGGGTTTGGGAGGTACAGCACAGGAGTTGCTCATCTCTGTACCTAAGTGCTGGTAGGGCACAATGAGGCTGAGTTAATTCTTGCGCTTGGGGTTAGCCCAAGGACCTGCAAGCTGAGTACATGGCTGGGAAAGCCAAGGGTCATCCAGGCATCAGCTCGTGGCCACTAAAGGTCCTCACCATGCCTGGGCCTTGCTCCTCCTCTTTGTGTGCCCTGCTGCAGTGGCAGGTCAATAGAACTGAGTGAGGATGTGCTGTAAATAAGAATGTTTAAACCTTGGGAAGGCAATAAATTTAATTGTGTATTACCTCAGCAGTATAACTTCATCCAGTGACTCCTGCACCTGATCCAACAATTCATGATTGAAGCAGTACTTGTCTTTGGGAAAGCAATATAATTAAAGCAAATTAATCCTTTGAAGATAAAGCCTTTTTTTTTTTTTTTTTTTTTTTTTTTTTTTTTTTTTTTTTTTTTTTTTTTTTGCCAAGGTTAGGATTGATATTAATTTTCTTGTATTCCTAGTCTTTGGACTCTTTAGGACATTGTGAATTGTAGGGCTTGTCTGAACAGAGAATTTATTGTACAACCTGGGGTGTGAAGGTAAAACACAGTCACACTCTCAGTTATTGCCTGTCCTTTGAATGTATTGTTTGCAGACTTGCATGCAAGTGCAGTGCCAGCTGAAAAACATAAAAGGACCCCCCAGCAGCAGGGCTTCTGTTTTTTAAATAATTTCTTCTGGTTCTTAAACAATTTCTTACATTTTTATTTGTTAAGGTGCAGCACAACCCACAGTACCAGGAGACCTTTGTGAATGAAATTATCTCATTTCTGACGCTCGTCTCCCAAGTGCAGAATGACACCTCCCTGTGGCACCTGCTTCTGCTGGCCCCAGATGTGTTTCAGGACAACATGCAGCTGCGACACATCATTGATTTCCTTCAGGATCCAAGCAGGTAAAACAGAGAAAATGGCAGGAGAAGCACTGAAAGCTGGTGGGTTTGTGTACTGACCTCTAAGGACATCACCTCTCCTCTTGAAAGAAGGGTGTTACTGTAAAAGCATGATTTGTTTGGGGAATGATGCAGCTCCGTGCTAATGCATCTCTAAAGGTGTCTGTGGACTGTGAGCAGTGTGTTGTTTTTCAGTGCTCTTGTGTTATTCTTTTAATGGGAACTTGATGTAAACTCTAGAGTTTTCTCCCAGCCTGCTTAGAGGCACTGTCATGCCCTTGTGCAGATAGCAAAGCTGGTGAGTCACAGTCACTGCCTTTGGTGGAAGAAAAACCCTCCTGGCTGGATAAAGAAAGCAGACAGCTGCTCCTTTCCAGAAAAGCACAGAGCCAAATTCAGGTTGCTTTCAAACACCTCAAGCACTTGTAGGAGAGCCATAATGTTGTTTTTTAAAATTGATTACCTAATCTACTGCTGGTTTAACCTTTCAAGACTGGTCCCGTGAAAGCAGAGAAGAGAGGGAGCCTGGTTTTCTACCATATGGGCTTTATCTTGTCTGATTTGAAGAAGAAGCTGCCAGTTATATACTTGCTCTGTTTGGTTATATAGAAAACTGCATTGTTTAACTGTACTGAAATATTTGATGCAGTTCGCACCTAGGACAATACACGTTTCTAAAACAGGCTTAGCCTTGAAATCCCTTTCCTGGGCTGTAGTTTGGCTAAACTCTCCCTAATCACCAGAAGACGTGAGTTACTCAAGATTAAGGGACTCTGTTCCAATTCATCTTCTGGATGTGTGACTGACCCTGCTATAAAATATTCTGGATGGTCCAGTTGTTACAGAACATGGAGAACACCAAGAAACTGAGTGTCTTCAGACTGCTTTTTGTTTTTATCTTGCATACATGAGCAGTTGGGTTAAGACGTCAAAAGAAATTGTAGAAACTTTACCACTTTGCATCCAAGCTTAGAGGGACTCACTTTTGATCACTGGTGTGTTGCTGAGGCACTTAAAAACCTGTACATTTAATATCAAGGTAGTTTTCCATGCTGCATTGTGAGACCCATGTGTAAGCTGTAATGTCCTTATCCTTTAAGGAGTCAGTAGCAGTGTGGCAAGAATTGTAATTTTACTCAGAAGTGTTTTGTTCATGCTGCTGTTCCAGTCACAGGATTATTACATTTGTTTGCGTTTACTGGCTTTCAGAACCCAGCCTGAGAACCAGCCCTGTTGGAGTGCCCAGGGAGAATTAATATTTACTGTGCTGCTCTGCTTTGCTCTACAGCTGCAGAGCTGGGCCAAGTTATCCCAGGCACGACAAAGAGGCACATAGAATTTCATCACCAGAACTGTGCAGTGCTTTTATGCCTGGCATCTGGCACTGTAAATGCATGAGTAAAGAATTATTGCAAAGAGATTGCACAAATAGTACTTTTAATGATGCTTACAAAAGCACATCTTAGCGAGCCTGGCCACGTCTCTTACTCAGGCAGGACTGAACTCCTAAAGAAGTGCTGTACAGGGAAATTTTTTGTGTGGTAGAAATATGAAGGTATAGAAGAAAAGAACTTTTGCTCATTGTGACATCTGTATGAACCAAGTGATAAACACCACCAGTGTGAAACAGTAACTTCCAAGTCATGAATCCTATAGAAAGTTTAGCAGCAAATTTTATTACTCACAAAAACCTGTTTTGCAGACTGATTTTACAAATGTTCCTATTTGTTGCTGTAGATAGTTTTTCAGCTAAGCATGTAAGCTGAGCTTTTTCTTCACAGCCAAAGTCTGCAGAAGCCCTGCAAGACTGAAATAGAAGGGCAGCAGCAACACTTGTTTCCATGTTTGCTGCCTTCTGATCTGCATGATGTGCATCTGTTTTTGGCAAGCCTGTGCCTGCCTCCTCCTTGGCTCTGCCACTGCTCAGCTAAATATGTCATTTATAACTGAGTTCCTTCTCCTCTAAGACTCTTACAAGCACATCTGCAGAATGAAAATGATGAGCACCAAGCCCACGAAGCCTGCATGGAGACATTATGTTAAATCAGGAGAGGAGAGATCCTCGGTGCTCTGTTCTCAGTAGCAGCCTGTTCCCACAGATCAGTATGTATTTATTCATGCCACTGAGATCAGCTCAGCCAGGTTCTTTGTGTATCACCTACAGAACTTCAGGCTGCTGTGAGAGAGATGGTGCATTTCAGTGATCCCACACCTACAGCGAAGGCTGCTCTTCATACAGGAGAAGAAAATGGGACAAATAATCAGTGAAGTTTTCAGTAACCTGCACAGCTGAGCAGGCAGTCCTTTAAATGAGTTCCTCTGTGATACAATATGCCTGATTATTGCTCCTTCCTATGACTGAAAAACATTCCTTGCTTCCCTGTCAACCCAGCTATTACAGCATAAAAAAGGAAAGAAGGAGAATTGGAAATGGCAACAGTTATTTGTGATTGCTTCTTCCTTCCACAGATGTTTTTCCTCCTGGAATCCCTGCTCTCCCTGGAGCCTTGTCTCCTTCGTTCTTAGTTTTTTTAGGAGGAAATTCCCCTGCAGCAGTGAATCACATGGCTGGTGTGTCACCTGGGTGTTTTCTGAGACCTGCTGGCTGGATTTTAGTGGCCTGTAGATTTTACATAACTCTCTGAAAAAGTGCACTTAATGACACCACATGTGTGTTTATGCTCATACACCACCATGGCTTTCCCATCAAAGCCCCTGGTGTTTGTATCTTGTGCATGATCAAACAAATAATTAAAAAACAGGGGTGATATCTTGTCTGTCAGACATTTTAAGAGTGATAGGCTGTACTCCAGCTGTTTCCTATTAGAACAGTTGTTTTATCTCTTCTCACAAACATGTAACCACAATTTATTTTCCCTTTTTTCCCCCCTCCTTTAGTGTGCTGGCAGCTCAGAATGTCTCTGCATCTCTTGTGAGTGATGATAGATCCAAAACTGTTCAGAATGGGGTTACAGATTCTCCACACTCCCTGAACTGCTTGGAGCAAGGTAAGACTCCTCCACTGAGTCATATCTCTGCTGAAAACCTGTGGTGCTGAGGAGAAACAAACTGCAGGCTAATAAGTAACCATACAGATTGCACACTGTTCGGGGCTCAGCGTAATGGATTCTTCCTTCAGCTCTTTACAAATGTGAATAAAATGCCTCATTTCAAATGGGAAAGTAAAAAGGCTTGGGTTTGTCAGTAGACAATGAATTAACATGAGTTTGAAGCCTCAGTGGAAATGGGGAGCAGTAATGTTTTACCTTGATTTGCTTCTTTGGGGGGTGATGTCAAAATCTGCCCCTGGTTGTGGACTCTGTCAAGCTCAGCTCAGTGTATCAAGGCAGGGGCTGGGCTGTACAATGAGCTGTTTACATGCAGATGAGCCATTCCTTTAAACCCCTGTCCCTTCCAGCAGAGATAGTCCTGGATATCCCCCTCTAACTGGGGATCTGTGAACAGGCAAGGGAAAGGAACAGCAACTAAATGCTACAAGGGCCAGCTGGGAATTGCTGTCCCTTCTCTACTTGTTTCAAGGAGATTGTGGAAGTTGAGGTAAGAAGAAAGATGAGGTGTGAAAGTAGGGAAATCATGGAAAGTGGCTGGTCAGAGGAGCGGACACGTGGGGATATCAAGGTGAGTGCAAATGTCTGTGGGAGACATAAATGATGCTGCAGACAGAGCTTATGTGTGAGCTGTAAAAAAGCAACCCTAAGTGAAGGGAAAGAAACCATAATAAATAGTTGGCCACCTTACTCTTCATTACTGACAGCAAAGTGCCCCTAAAGCAGGAGAAGACCTCTGATAGCATCCAGATCACAGGAACATTCAATTGCTCCTGAATGATTTCAGCATGGAAAGGCATTTCCAGCATCCTCACTTCCCTGGAAAGGGCAGGAAGAGTTACACCCCAAAAGAACACTCAGATTTGTAAGCAGGGTATTGTGGCTTGTGGTAGGAGCCTAACTTCATATGTTAGCCTGGATAGATTTGCCATTATAGCACTTCTGAGGCTCCAGAATTACATGATCTTTACTAATACATTTTTACTGATACATCTTTACTTCACATTTTTGTTGTAGATAAAGAAAGAAGTTGGGTGACCAGATCTGTTTGTAATTCCTTTGTTCACTGGAAAGACAAGAACACTTTAGTATCTGAATTGGAGAAAGTTCTGAGGTGAGACATTAGCTAAAGGGATATTACTAACAGTGCAATTCAGATCTATGATCTTTGCTCTAAATCACCTTACATTTCCACTTGCATTGATTTCATATTCACTAAAACACTTTCTTGTTCCCCTCCAGAAAAATAAAGTCACCAGAGATTGGTGGAAAGCACTCCAAGAGGTCCATTAATTCAGATGATTTAGAAGCCATACAAAAGTATCTACATCATTTAAAAGGCTTTGAGGAAAAAATGAATAGAAGTGAATTTAAAAGCTTAAATCTATTCAGAAATTTGAAGAATGAAACATTACAGAAATTGTATGCATTTCTTGAACTGGGAATGAATCCACATCATGATTATAAATTAAAGGAACCATATAATAAGGAAATAATTGATGAAATCTATAACTTCACATCACTGCAATTACAGAGTGACTTTAATGGGACTTCCATTTTCAGTACAATGACCCAGTGGAAAGAAATTCAGAGGGCTTTAAAATTAGCTACAATGCTTTGGAATCCAGCTCTCCTAAATAATTCTAATTTTAGTACATTACAAACTAAGGATGCTCTCAAAATGTTGCTCTCCACAAGCATGCCATCAATTCTGGATGGTCTTAGAGACCATTTGAGTGGAATGCAAGAAATCCCATCTGTGTTTTCTGATGATCTGCTTGAGCCTGAGTCCTACAGAAACTTCCCAGAGCAGCTCCTAGCTCTCCAGAAGATGTTTTTTAGAATGACAGGCACAAGTGTAGGTTATCAGTACCTCCTGCTGCCTGTGTTTGAGCTGATGAGGGCTGTAGAGAAGTCCATGGGTGAGGCCTGGTGGGATGAGCTGAACGTCTACTGGCGCACTGGGGAGAAGCTGAGATCCATGAAGTGGAATAACTCAGCCATTGTTGCCTATGGACAGTTTTTGGAGGTGTTAAACAGCCATTTGCAAAAGCTGAATAATAAATCAAGTGGTGTCTTCAGTGAAGAATTGGAGCAGCTATCAGAATTTATAACAGCTGTGTTTAAAGAGTTTGGGGAAAGCTCTGGAGTAGCCAATATCTCACAAGTCACTCAAGCCATCCAGAAGACGTTGTACATATTAAAGGACTTACAGCTGAATTATAATGTCAGTACATTAAAATCTATAGATCTTTTCTTTAATTTTAACAATAAAACCTTGGAGAGCTTGTCTGAACTTCTGAGAACAGGAATGAAAATCCTTCATTATACAAGTGCCAATGAAGGTCCCAGTGAAGACATAATTAACCCCATCTATAATTTAACACATCTTCTACTGCAGGAGTTCAGCCAGTCTCCCTCACAGCAGGCAAAAATTTGGGAGCTCCTTCATTTAGCCTTGGATCCTTTCCTTGAGAGCAGCAGCAATGGCTATAGGACACTCCAGAATTGCTCCTTTGAAGATCTGCTCAACGTAGCCCTTGAGGTGCTGTTTGAAAATGCCACTCTAAGGGAGTCCTCAGCCAGGAGCCCCTGCAAGCCCCTCTTGGATTCCTTGGGTGTGGAGGGTGGGACAGGGAGCAATGACACCTTTACCAGGGTGTTCCAGCTGGCCATTACCAACCTGAAACTGTCCCCAGAGTTTGCTGCTGCCTACAACAGCAGCAGGGAGCGCTTTTTCAAGGAGCTGTCGTGCCTCACCCGAGCTCTGCGTTTCTCTCTGAGTTTCCTTTCCAAGTTAAACCTTGTCTCCGAGCTGGGAAACTCCTGGCTCCAGGAGAAGGCGAGAGCTGTGAGTGCAGCCACGGAGGGGCTGGTGCAGGGGGATGCCTTGTGCCCCATCCCAGCCCAGGATGTGGGTGATGTGTCCCCAGCCCAGCTTTTGGAGGTGTTCCTTCCTGCCCTGCTGAATGAAACGGTGCTGAGATCCCTGAATTTCTCTGACAGTGCAACGGACTGGGTTGGGCTCCCTGTGTTTTCCCATCTGTCACCACCTGCTTCCATGAGGAACAGCAGTCTCTATGAGCTGCTGCAGGTGGGCAGAGCTGCTCCCAGCCAGCCTGAGTGGGGACACTTCTCCCGGCTGTGGCATGCCACTGGCAGCCTGCTGACCTCCAAATGGAGCCTGACAGAAGTGGGTGAATATGTGGAACTCCTGCAAATTATGAAGAAAGCTCTAATCCTCGTGGACTTTGGGGTAGCTCCTGGAAAAGCATTGGTGCATCGGATCTTTCATAATTCTACTGAAGCAATTAAATCCTCAGATCTGAATGATTTGTATAGCTCATTAAAACTCTTTTTCAGTTCAACTTCTTCCACAGACAGCACACCAGAGACGGAAAGAATGTTTCAAGAAATACTTCCTCTGTATGAAGGGGGTGGTAAAGGATTGTTCTACTCTAATCCCTATGGAAAAGAAAATCAAGATGTTCTGACTATGGCTGCAGTGATCTGGAATGAGATAATTTTAAACAGGACTCATTTTAATACAGAGAATGCATGGGAGGTTATCAAAATGATTGCACTCGATGCAATGTCGCTTGAAGACATTGAAAATTATCTCAGCACAAATGAAAAAGTGTCATCATTATTTTCTGACTTTTTGTTGACCCCTGGAACTTCTAAAGATTTTGCAGAACACCTTTTGTCCCTTGAGCAGCTTCTTGGTGCCGTGGCAAAGGTGAATACTAGTGATCATTTTCTGCTGATCTCTTCTTTGTCTAAGCTAATGCACAAACTCCCTCCTGGAAGGCAGGAAAATGAACTTGATGCCTTCTGGCACATTGCTGAAGGTCTCCAGTCCTTGAACTGGAATAGTACAGACAGTCTCACTGCCCAGTCACTTCTAGACGTGCTGCAAAATCTGCTAAATGTGATGGAAAATGACTCTAGTCTTCCTTTCAGTAAGGAACTGAGGCAGCTGCTAAACTTTGCATCCTCTATCTTTGAGCTGTATGACAAAGATGACTCCAGGGGATCCAACATCTCCATATATTTGCAGGCCATGCAGAGGGGTATCTTAACTTTGAAAGGTTTGCAGAAAAGGTATAACATCAGTGAGCTGGAATCTATCAGCCTGTTACTTGATTCTTACAGTAACTATACCCAGAGACTGATGGAAATGTGGAGAGCAGGAATGAAAGTTCTTCACGACACCAACTTAAATGAAACTTTTGAGGAAAAAATGGACATTGTCTACAATTTCTCACATTTGCTGCTGCAAGAGTTCAGCCAGTCTCCCTCACAGCACAATACCTCACTACAGGCAAAAATTTGGGAGCTCCTTCATTTAGCCTTGGATCCTTTCCTTGAGAGCAGCAGCAATGGCTATAGGACACTCCAGAATTGCTCCTTTGAAGATCTGCTCAACGTAGCCCTTGAGGTGCTGTTTGAAAATGCCACTCTAAGGGAGTCCTCAGCCAGGAGCCCCTGCAAGCCCCTCTTGGATTCCTTGGCTGTGGAGGATGGGACAGGGAACAATGACACCTTTACCAGGGTGTTCCAGCTGGCCATTACCAACCTGAAACTGTCCCCAGAGTTTGCTGCTGCCTACAACAGCAGCAGGGAGCGCTTTTTCAAGGAGCTGTCGTGCCTCACCCGAGCTCTGCGTTTCTCTCTGAGTTTCCTTTCCAAGTTAAACCTTGTCTCCGAGCTGGGAAACTCCTGGCTCCAGGAGAAGGCGAGAGCTGTGAGTGCAGCCACGGAGGGGCTGGTGCAGGGGGATGCCTTGTGCCCCATCCCAGCCCAGGATGTGGGTGATGTGTCCCCAGCCCAGCTTTTGGAGGTGTTCCTTCCTGCCCTGCTGAATGAAACGGTGCTGAGCTCCCTGAATTTCTCTGACAGTGCAATGGGCTGGAATGACCTGACTACGCTCTCCAGTATGGCATGGGATGAGCTCCTCAACCTGCTGCAGATGCTCCAGGGTGCCTTCAGCCTCACCGAAGGCAGTTATTACTCAAGTGCCTGGGATGTGTTTGACAGCTTCCTCAGCACCAAAAGGAACTCAGCTGAAGGAGCTTCCCTTGCAAGGCTGTTGGAAGCAGTGGCAACTGATTCTGCCAGCAATCTGTCAGCTCTGGAAATCACAGAAGCCACCCTCTACATTCTCAAGGGGCTGAACATCTCTGGCCTGCTAAATGAATTCAATATAAGTTCCAGCTCAGCTTTTCTCTCCAACAAAACCAGTTTTGACAGTGTGATTGATATTGTTGCTCATCACTTCAGTGTTATGGCAGAAACCCTTTACAACAAGACCCTGCCTTGGACTCTGAGTGACCACACTCTGTCCCCAACCAGTTTGATCACACGGTGAGTTTGGCTTTTGGGTATTGTAATTCCATGGTTGGGTTGTGACCAGCATTCTCATTCCAGCACAAGAAGTATGGAATTTTCTTCCAGTGGAATAAGCTAAGCCTGCAATCACTGTCATTTAGGACACAAGGTATATAATGTTGGTTAAATTGAAGAAGGGAAAACTTCTCCTTGACCTGAACATACAGCTAAAAGTCAGACTTGCAAAAAGTTTTTTGTGTTTGCACGTATCAATGCACAGTGGAACAGAGTCCTGAAGGAGTCTCACCACCAGTGGTAGGCTATGTGGAAAACCTTCCTTTGTGGGATGACTCTCCAATTTTTGATCCTC
This sequence comes from Aegithalos caudatus, assembly GCA_013389925.1. NCBI lineage: Eukaryota > Metazoa > Chordata > Aves > Passeriformes > Aegithalidae > Aegithalos > Aegithalos caudatus. The sequence goes on from WEIU01015169.1 coordinate 170,842, forward strand.
ACCCTCCCTTAGGTCTGCCTATATAATGCATCCATCACATAGATGTGAACTTTTCAAGTATGTTTTCTTATTTTGAGAGTGAATGACAGCTTTGGGAAATAACAGCAAAAAGAACGGATGGAATAAAACTGGGAGGGTGCCCACTTAGGGGAGATGGCTTTCATCTGGAATTCTTATTTACTCTGCAGAGGAACAGCATCCACAGCTGACAGGTTGCTCACTAATATATACCTTGTTTTTGAAAGAGAAGCTGATTTAAATTCCTATCTTATTTTTCAGATTTCTCTTTTTAGAATTTCAAAACACCATCTTGCAGGTGACAGCAAATAACAGCTATAACCCTTACCTGATGTGTTTAATAAATGCCGTGGAAGCTGAAGACGGGGAATTGACAGGTGATCATGATTTCATTAATTCTCAGGGGCCTCAGCTGGAATGTGTCCTGCCTGTGTTTTGTCTAATGGAAGAATGGTGCTATGTGGTTTATCTGCTGGCAATTAACTGGAGCTGTGAGGCCTGGGGAAGCCAGACCCAGGCTTTGTTTGATTTATGTCACATTGCAATTGTAAGTTTCCATGCCATTCTCTCCAGAAGGCACATCTCCTCGGTGTGATGACAGGTTGCTGACACTCAAACAAAGCAATCTTACAAATAGAAACCTCTTTCCCTTCACAGCTTTATGTAGCTGTAATATGACAGCAGTTATTTCTGAGACTTAACATGGTATTTCACATAGATACTCATAATTTGTGCTTATTGTAACACCTGAAAGGTTTTACCTGTGCACTGGTACCAGGATGGGGTGGATTTCCCTAGGAACAGAGCACCTACTTGAACTCAGTCCATTATAACCCAGATTACAATTTAGACCTTGCTCTGTGATTTCAGAGGTCCTCAGCCGTGGGAATTTGGTGGAAAGTAGCAATGCTCAGTTGGCCTGAGAATAAAAATGCTGATATTCCCATCTGTGAGATTTCTGACATTTTTGTCTGGAGTAACTATTGTTTTTTTTTTCCCTGTGCAGAAAACATCACACTGCTTTTGAAGCAAATTCATCTGAAAAAGAAATCTTTTATGCAAAATAATACCTCTGAGAAACATTCATCCATACCAGAGCTCCTGAAGCTAAAAGTGAGTCTGCTTAAAATGCTGACTTGAAGGACATCCTGCAGTGATACATGAATGTGCAATGGTGGTTCTGAAAAACAGCATATGGAAAAAAGTTTTCTTAAGAGAACAGCTGATAAAAACTAGGACTGAAACTCTGTGTTCTCCTTGCTGCCTTTATTTGAAGGTCACCTGTAAACTGGGTTGAGGAACTTGTTTATCTGTCCCTACCTAGTGTACACCCATTTTTCAGAGAAGTTAGAGGTATTCTGTCCTCCCATGTGCTGGATGGGATGGCTCTGTTTTCTACCAGCTGTCCCAGAAGGATGAGCACTGCAGAGATGGCCAGTGGCAGCATATTCCTCAGTGCACCACTAGTTTTAAAGTTCAATATATTGAAATTTACTGAAGCACCTTGCAGAGCTGAGATCATTCTGGCATGCCTCAGCTTCACTTGAGGAGGAGGTAGGGAAGAGTTCTGGAAGGCATAGGTAGGGATTAGATGCCTCTGCCCTGCTGAAAATCCATGGAATTGTGCACTCCTAATTGGTAGTTAGAAGCATGACTAACTGGGTTATTGCTGTGCCTAAGGAGCTGTACCAACACCAGCGTGGCTGGAGTCAAGTCCCCACATGCTCCTCTGGCCCCAGATGTCTCACAACACCAGCATGGCTTCTGAGATTAAGGACCAGTATTGATTCATGGAGTTCCCTCACCAGCTTTGGGTTTGGCAATGCCTCATTTGAATAAAATGCTTCTTAGCCCATGCATTCATGACTGCACTAATAGCATTGCATGCACTTTAGTCTATTGCTTCCTATGAGAAATAGCAGTTAAAAGTCCTTTTAAAAAAATACAGCAGTATGCAGTGTTGTTGCTGTGTAATATATCTGTAACAGTAATATGATGAGCCTCAGTGTGACAGGTACTTAAAGGCATAAACCTGAAAATAATTCTTCCCATAAGAGCCTGATAATGTAAATAATGATGTCAGACAAGAGGGAAGCCCATAATAGCAAAGGACTATAATTTTACATGGGTTGGCAGATGAGGAAGCTCTGACTTCTGGCCAAGTCTCTTTCCTGTGCTGTAGTAGATGACCAGGTGGTATCTGAAAGGCTAGACCTGTTGTGCAAGGTAGATTTATTTGGTCTCTGAGAAGATTAATTAGTAAACAGGCAAGTCCAATGGAGTATTGCTGTCTAAGTGTGTTGAGCAGGGGAAATGACATGTTAAGGTTTGCAAGGTTTATTAGATCCAGCCAGGTCTGCCAGAAGCTCATACAGTGATTGTCACAAGCTGTTCTATTTGAGACCTTTTGAATGAACTAACTATATATATATATCTTAGTCCTAAGGAGAGACAGAAAGGGACAGCTAGTAACTGGTGTTTGTGCATTTGTCTTCCTTTTTTCAAAACGTCCTTTGAAGATCTCTCGCCTGCGGGATCTGACAGCACTTCTGTGTGACTCTGAGAGCTTTCAGTCACTCCAGCAGCTCTGCCAGCTCCCTGAGGTTCCCTTTGGGGAGCTGTGTGAGCAGGGCCAGTCTCAGGAGCAGCTCCTCCGTGCTGCTGAGATGAGCAGCCAACTTGTGACCAGCGTCCTGAGTCACAGGAGGATCTCCCAGGAGCTCCAAAATGTTCTCATCGGGGATGCCACAGATGTCCAGGCACAGCTGAAGTGGTGAGGCTCTCCCTCTGAGCTAGACTGTTTTAGTATTCTGTTTATGAAATGACTTCTTGCCTTCTCTTTATATTCTCAGTTTTGCTTTTTGTTTTGTTTTTCCAATTCAGGCTTCAAGAAAATGTACCAGAAATTGCTTTCTTTGAAGAGATTCCTCAGTATATGGCTACTTTGAATTCCATGTTGAACATCACTGAGGGTTTAACAAACTCGAGCAAGCAAGGTACTCTTCTGTATTTTCTTTACAATGTTGATAAACATCATCACCGGTACCACACTTCCTGCTGGAAATCCTAAGAATTTCCTAGCTGCCAGGAAGGAGTGGTATTAATGAAATAAGCACACACCATGACCTTGGGATCCTTTATCTGGATGAGATACTTCTAGAGCCCTGTTCAAGACCACACTTTGTTTTCTTTAAAAAGAAAGTACCAAGTCTTTCCATTTGAGCAAATTTTTCTATCCCGAGATGTGGTAACTTCAGCTCACAAATCAGACTGCAAAATGTAGGAAGTAATGACTGTATGTCCCAAGTTTGGGGCTTTTTTATTTTTTTTCTTATCAGCAGTGAGGTATCACACTTCCATACTTCACATAAGCCTTCTCTGTGTGCTTGAGATTTGCTGTGTGACTGGAGAAAGCTGTTACATCAATTGTTCTTTGACTGTTCTTTCCAGAAAAGTTAAGAGATGTGTTTAAAAACGTGGACCAGCTCAAGGAAGACCTCAGAAACACAACAGGAATGTCCACAGCCAGCATTGATGCTCTTCTGGAAGCATCTTTCCCAGAAAACAGCAGTCAGGTAAGTTTGCTGTTATGCTATTGAGAAATCTTTTTACTTTCTACTGCTCAGACCATTAAAACTACAATTTGTTAGTGAATCCAGCTAAGCAGGTTGCTGGGTGTGTGACAGCACAAATGACCCACAGGGACAGACAGCAGAGTATGTTATGCATTGGAATAGCCACCAGGAATGCAGCAGGAGCATTACTGCTGTCAGGCCAGCCACTGGAGATTGTCACCAGGAGCTGGTTGAGCAGCCAGGCACTGCCAGGAGAGGGATGGCTCTGATCCAAAGCAGGGCACAGCTCTCTGGGACACCCTAAGGGGGGCTGGGCAGGGTCTTCATCAGGTCCTGGGCACTGAGAAGTTGTCCCAGTCCAGGTGGAAAAAGTGCATTTGTAACCACAACGTGTGAGAGCACTCAGGGTCCAAAAATACCCTTCCAGAAGGAGAGATGAGCTTCCTTTCCTCAGCCTCCTGCTCCTGCAAGCAGAGCTCCAGACACTTTTCCCCTTCCCAGCCATCTTGTCTGGACTGGGCCCCAAAGAATGTGCTCTTTTACAAACTTCACATGCATCAGTCAATGAGAAATTGAAGCTACAAAAGCTTTTACTACTGTGCAAGCTGAATAGTAAAATACAGTCCTTAGGATTTGTCCCTGGGAGTGGGAATAATAGGCAGGTATTTTCTGGTTCTTGGGTGGTTGAAATATGGCACTGTGGAAGGAACAACAGCCAGGCCAGATGAATCCATGGGTGGTGGAGCATGCAGTGCACCCCTAACAATTCTCTTTTCCCTTTGTGCACACCCAGCTCATCTCTCAGGTGCTGCAGCTGGAGTCCTGCAGCGCCCATCCCGCTGACCCGCAGCTGCAGGTGGTGGTGCAGGAGGTGTGCAGCCTTCCCCTGCCAGAGAGGACTCGCAGGACCTACCTCCTTGGGGTCACCCTGTTGAGACACTTGGACATTTACAATTTCTTATACAAGGTTAGTGCTGGATTTTTGGAGTGGTTTCTACAGTCTTTGCTCCACGTGGTTGAAAGGTTATAAAATATCATTGCAGTGGCCAGAAGCTACACTGACTTACACAAGCCAAAGATCAGGCTTTGCTCATGCAGCAATTTTTATTGCATATCCATGCTGTGACAGCATGGATATAAATGAGAATCCCAGCTGGTGTAAGGCAGCAAACCTCATTTAAAGGCACTGGACCTACTCTAAATGCCTCCCTGTCTGCTAGTATCCTTTATGTGCTGTCACAACCTCTTGAACACTCCCAGCTGACCCAAAAATAAGGTACTGAGCTAAATTTTTTGATTCCTTGAAAAGAGAAGTCCTGGAAAAAGTCCTGTAAAATATCTTTTCCCTATCTATTTGGAACTACAAAATTATTAAACGATTCAAATTTCCACCCCCACCCCAGCTATAGAAACAGCATCTAAGAAAACATTCACAGAGGAGTGAATAGTGAACATGTGTTTAAAAATGCAGGAGTGACCCTGGGCAAAGAAAAAGTTTTTAAATGACAATGCCAATGAATTTGGGCTCAGGTCAAAAGTCACTCTCAGTGTTTGACACCCGTGCTGTGTGAAATGAGAGATTTGATCATAGCCCAGCCAGTATGTGACACATATTTCCCAATTGTAGGTGTTTGGAAACATACTGTTAGATTATGTAATGTTCAGGGAAATGGCTTGCAAAATTGCTTGGGGATTTAAGAATACAAATCCCATTCATTTCCCATGGGGCACCCACTCTGTAAAGCCTCCAGACAGTTTTGAAAATCCCACAGTGCTCAGGTTTGAGTTAACACAATATGGGCGTGTGCATGCCTGTGCATGCAGATTCCTGCTCATCATAATTGATTTCCTTCCTGCCTCTTGCAGATGTTTTTCCCCAAGGATCTTCAGAAACCTATGGACAAGATGTTAGGCCTTCTGACAAAAATGAAATATTTCAGACACCAGGTTGAATCTGGCATTGATCCATTGCTACAAGCTATTCATTCCCTGAAAAAGCTCCGACAGTCCAGGAAAATGCCACTGACGAAGGTATGTGTAGTCTGCATGTGTTTTTCAGGCAAGATACCACTGAAATGGTTTCCACAGTAATTTCTTACTCTAGAAGCCACAGGTGCATTAAACCATAGTTTCTGTTTCAAAACAACAGTGTTCTGAGAAAAAGCTCTATCAAACTTATCTGTGGAAGTGTTCGAGGCCAGGCTGGCTGGGGCTTCTGGAATGTGTCCCTGCCCATGGCAGGAGGTGGGAATGAGATGAGCTTTATGGTCCCTTCCAACCCAAACCATTCTGTCATTCTGTGTTGCCTTCCTGGGAGAGTTTTGATTTGGAGCAGTGGGACCATCATGTGCTCATGAGGGGGCAACACGTGCTGTGGGAGGAACACTTGGAGCAAGAATGTCTTGAAGGAGGGAGGACTCCAGCAAAATACTGGAAGGATCAGCTGGTGAAAACAGCTGGAGAACTGCCCACCAGGCAAACCCACCAAAGTCAGCAGCAAGAAACTGCCTTAGCTTTAGTGTGCATTAGATCACACCCAAAGCCTGAGACTGCCCAAAACATTTGGTACAAACCCATTACTTCTCTGACAGCCGCAGTAACTCCAGGGTGCACTGCCTTCCTCCAGCACGGTGTCCAATCCATCTCTGATCCACAGTCCAGGAGAAGACAAGTGACAGGAATTGTTCCTGGTCATCATTCTGCCTGCACATTGCAGAGCCACGTGCAGCCACAGATAGATGGGGACAGTGATGTGCACATCCATGTGACAAATCTGTGTTGTAAACCCAGGTGTGTGAATGTCACCAGGCACACATTATAGGGAATATAGTGCACATTCTCTGCACACATTGTAGGCACTTCCTACATTGGCTGTCTTACCTGGGAATAAATGTGCCACCTCTGTCATAATCAAAAAATGCGTGATTTCTATGGAAAGTTCCTTTTTTTTAAAAAGGCAAACTTCTTATAAGAAAGCAGTATAAAAATGTTCAGTCCTTTCCTTCTCATTCTGTCATTTCTCTCCAAGTGGGGTGCTTTCAGCGTGCAGAATTTATTTGTGTTTTGTCTTTTCTGCAGGCGTTATTTAAACCAAACAACTTCAGGATAACACATGGCACTTTCAAATCCATGTCAAAAGTCCTCTGCAACCAGGAGATCACACCCCTGTTTTTTGAGTCTTTGCTTCCAGACTTTGGAGACCCTGTAAGCAACAGTTCTCATGCAGAGGATGTCCATGTCCAAAAGATGATGAGGAAATATGGGATTCCTCAGGATTCCAGTAAGTCTGGCTTTTCCCTAGGGCACAAATGTTTCAGAGCTGAACTCTGCTATTTCCAGACAGATCTAGTGCTGAGCTATTCTCCATATGTCTCTGAGGGCTGTAAGTGCTCATTATTTATGGTAGCTGAAGATCTGCACTGCCCTAATTATTGGTGGTTTATTTCCATAAATGTTCAAAGGGAAAACTGCCTGTGCAGCTGAGCAGTGCTTGACTCTGCACTGTCTCCCATTTGTTGATGATCTGGTCCTAGGGCTCGACAGGTCACTGCTTTTTCTTGATGTGTAGTTTTTCTGACTGTACTGACATTATTAGCTCCTCTGAGTTCACAAAACTCCATTTAACCTTCAAGCAGATAATGTTGGCTCAAGCAGCGAGACTCTTGTTGTCTTGAGTTCAGCAACAGGAGATCTTGGGGGTGGATTGCTTTTGTCAGGATGCATTAGATCAGTCAGTGAAGAGGGCCCTGAAGTCATTCACTGGCCACAGCAACAAACTGGGCAGATGGGAGAAAAAACACACTGGTAGCTTTCTTGTGTCTGGTCTGTTTGTTCTCTGTGCAATTTGTTTGTTTTTCTCCCCTTGCAGCCCCATTTTGCTTATCCTTTTACCTGGACCTGGTCAAAACCCCAACTGGAGCTTTGATTTGGTCTTTCTTAAAACCAATGGTGCTTGGGAAGATCCTTTTCACACCAGATACCCCAGAAACTCGAGCAATCATGGGAAAGGTATGGCTCTGTTCCAGGACATCAGGATATACCCACTCCAAAGGGTTGTAATTTATCTAGCACAGGCTTGTTTCCCTGGGAAGCAGAGGGCTGCTTTCTCTCTGTTTGGAGTATTAATCAAATTATCTTTTCCTACTTGCCTTGCTGGCCATATGAGTCATCTTTTGTTTTTGATTGAATCTTCCCTCCAGAAGCTGCTGTTGGTCTAATATTTATAGGAAAATTGCTTAAGGCCTTCAGTTTCTGAATTTCACCCCCATATTTTCAGCCAGTAGGAGAGATATGTTTTCCAGGACAAATGCAGTAGCCAGTGCTTGTTCACAGGCAAAGCAGTGGTAGAAGGAGAGCAGATATTCAAGACATGCTCTAAATATATTTTTAAGTACTTGCATAAATTCAGGGGCATTTTGCACAACAATGAGAGGGGAATTTTGCAAAACAATGAGAGGATGCTAAGGAAAACAAATTTGGTCTCATCTGTTTTATAGATTTATTTATTGATTAAAACTGGTAAGGTAATGAATAAACTAATCCTTATATGTTGTGGCCTTCTTTTGCAGTCGAATGCAACCCTGGAGCAGATGTCTGAGTTAGCCCTGAAGTCCCAGGAGTGGCTGGACCAGTCTCCTGTCATCATGAATTCCCTGACCAAGTTAAACCAGACAGTTCCAATGATCAAGGTATGACTTTCTATCTCCCCTCTGTCTCTTGCCAGGAGGGAACTGGGAGGATGGATTTGTTCACTGAAGTGAACTGGGGATTCCAGGGACATCTTAGGTCACCCCTCTCAGGAGATCCTGGACTTCACAGTTTCTGTGCCTGCCTGTTCCCTTGACAGAGATGCTCCTGACTCACCTTTCCCTGCAAATTCTCTTTCTCATCTGAACTGTTTGTAATATCCTCCCTGACCCTGGCCGTGCTGGGTCCTGCTGGAGGCCTAAGATGAGCAGGGAACACTCTTCAGCTTGTAAATTAACTTTCTGCTTGATAGAGTGATCCAGCCAGCCAAGACCAGGCAAGAAATTACTTTTTCAGAAAATGAAACAGTATCTATAATAAGCATGTAGTTCTGGGTACACACATAAGAGCTAGGAGATGTTTTGTACCTCAGTGAATGTAAATAAAATTTCTTTTTCCCCCTCCTAAGGAGCCTAGCCTTGCTTGGATACAGAAAGCAGTAGACTGTAATGTTACATACACTTGTTTCCCATTCTCTGTAGTAAAAATTGTCTCCTTTTCTTACAAAAATTGGATCCTTGGAACCCAAAAGCATTAGCAGTTAATTTTAGGGACTAGAATTCATTCTAATTTCAATGACACCAAGAGAAAATCTAGAGTGGAATATGCAAAAGTGAAATTAAATGTTCTCTGCTGATTGCAGTCATTGGTGGAATAGTGAAATACTCAGCCAAACAAAAACCTGTGCTGATCTCCAAGTTAAATTTTGGTTGCCCACATGTGCACTGGCTGTGTTCACAGGACTTAAAACAGACACAAGGGAAATTTACTTCTAGAATAACTAAAATTATCAATTTTTTTTTCCTTTTAATGGGACTCTAGTGCCTGGTGCAGACTCAGTGGGCATCTTTTCTTGACTCAGAGAAGCACTGACTTGGACTCAGAGAGCTGAGACATTCAGAGAGCTATGACATTCTCATTGCTGGCATTTCCCCATCCTGGTACAGAGTGAAGGGAGTAGGGAGGAGGCTGCACAAATGCTCAGTGAAGGCAGCTGCTCTGTTGTAGTTTAGAAGTACACAGTGAGTGAGTTCAGGAGGCTTTTGGTTAAACTAATGCTTTTTTTTTCTCTGCTTGTGGATAGAATGCCCTGCAGAATCCCTTCGTGCAGGTTTTCATCAAGCTGATGGTGGATTTGGATGCAGCTGAGCTCCTGAGTCAGATAAATGAACTGGGTAAGTGTGTCCAGATGTGCTGCCCTCTTACTTATACTTCAGGTCTGGGAGCTCCAGAGTCAGCCAGCTGCAGCCACCCCCTAGTCTGCTGTTCTCTGGCCCATGTTGGAGGCTCCAGGGCAAGGCAATCCCAGCTGTGATCCAGAAATCTTCCAGGGAAAAGACTCTAAGAGAGCAAAGTGCTGGTGTGAAGAGATGGTTCTCCTGGGTGTTAAGGGGTGGAGGGATGGGAGGCTTTGCCGCGGTGTGTGGCCACTGGAGGACACTGTTTAGCTGCAATTATGACTTCAAATGAGCTACTTGGGACTCTGCTGGAAAGTGTTGAGGAGAGTTCCCTTGCATCGCAGCGAGGTTCAGAGGAAAAGTTCTCTAGAACAGAAAAGCCAGGGATCAGAGGAATGTACCCAGCCTGATGGAGCCAGAGGCATCAATGCAGGGGATGCTCTGCTGCAGTTTGCAGTTTTCTGGCTTCAGGGTGACCTCTGCTGCTGTGCACTGTGAGAATCACCAGTAACAGAGGTGGTGGGTACATCCCCCTGAGTGCACAGCATGGGGATCACAGCCCCTTCCTGCCTGGCCTTGCTGTCCCAACCTGCTTTTGCAATGAGTGGCCAGGCATGTCACCATCAATCTGGACTGTGCCACCAAAGCCCAGCAGCAGCCAAGAGTGATTATGGTCTGTTGCAGTCGTTTACATCCAGTTGGTGATGACCCCTGTGTTATTCATGAGCAACAACTCCTTCCTTAACTCCCCATAAAGCCATGGTGCCTGCAGCAGCTGTTCCATATTAGTTACCTTGCATTATGCAGCTACCTTTGAAACCTGACAGCAAACAGCAGCATCTTTATTAACTGCAGCATCAGGTTCAGTCCACACATCGGCACAGCACACAGAGCTCTGCCTTGATGTGCTTGGATAAAGCACATCCTCCCCCGAGACACGGCAGCTCAACGGGCAAGTTGATTACATCCCAAACCAGAGGGTGTGGGAGGAATGGTGAGCACCTGTGTGGGTCTAAAGCCTCAGCAGGTTAGTGGGGACTTCTGATTTGGGATGGCTGTCACATCCCATTGCTGGCATCCTCCCAAAGGCAAACTCAGGAGCATATTACAAATGATTAACATAAAAACTGGGTCAACAGCATGCCTTCATTGCATCGCTGAGTGCAGAAATGTATTTCACCCTTCACATTTAGTATGATGGGTTTGGGTTTGTTTTCTTTCCTCCTTCCTGGTGTCATCATCAGTGCAAAGGAGTGGAATGATGGAGTGGATTTTCTGCTGGCTGTAGTGATGCTGGAGGGTTTGTTTGGGGGGTGTTTTTCCTAGATGATATCCGACTGGAATTGCAGAACAATGCCGACATTGTGGATCAGCTCAACACTTTGGCCGCCCTGGCTGTGAATGTGTCCTCCTGCGTCTCCTTCAACCGCGTCCAGGCCGTGCAGGACCTGGATGAGATGGAAGCGGTGGCTAAGGAGCTCTTCCTGAAGAATGAGCTGTTTGCAAGTATGTGACAGTCCCAAATCCCCGTCAAATGGATTCACCTGATAGAGTAAACGAATGCAACATAAAATATTTGGCTTTTCACCAGCAACTGTTGTGGTCACAGCTCCCACCACACTGCAGTTGATTTGGAGCAAGTGTGTGTGGGACCTGCACATTGAGACCATCTTTTCATACCTCCTCTTTCCTTACACCTCCACTGTCTGTGGTCCGCTGGTGATTTCTCCTGGTTAATTCTCAGTTTGAATAAAACCTCACTGCCCCAAGGTGATCTTTGCGCAGCCACTTTATTTCAAGCTCCCAGAGGAAAAGTGCTTTAATCAAGAAAGGTATCACAGAATCATTCCGGTTGGAAAAGACCTTTAAGATTCTCAAGTCCAAATATGAAACAATTCAATTTATTAGAAGGTCATAAATCACTTGAGATGTTCCAGCCAAGCACCATAATGGTGTACTGGGTCTTCCCAGTCACACTTTTCACATTTGTGGGATTGGATTGTGGCATCAGACTGCAGAGAGGGGTGGAGGGAGCAGGAAATAGGAACCTACATTGGTATCATTAATGTATCTTAATATTTAAAGGTGGCCCTCAATTAGGATTTACTCATAAATCCTGTGGCCTGTTTGGTTTTATATTTCATAACTGAGGGGTAGATAGATACTTCTGCTTGTCTTAGAACTTCAAACCCTGGTAATATTTGTCCTTTCCCATAGTAGCAGTTTTCTTCTCTGTTTGTCCTCCATTCTATCCTATGTTTTATACATGGAATAATCAGAAAAAATGTTCTGGATAGCAAAACTGTGAGGAAGCCTTGTAAAACTGAAGAGTACCTCTGTATCTGTGTGTGCTGCTCCTGAGCTGCTGACTCCAAAGGAAAGCCTTTTCCCTTTCTTTTCCCAGGTATAATTTTCAAGCTGCCTTCAAGCCCTGGACCCTCCATCCATGGGGGCCTGTCCCTCCCTCCTGTGCTCAACTACACCATCCGAATGAGCAGCAGGATAACTCAAACCACCAACAGGATCCGGGAGCGCATCTGGACCGTGGGCCCGCACAATTCCACCTCCCAGAGCCAGATTTACAGCCGGGCCTTTATCTACATCCAGGACAGCATTGAAAGGGCCATTATTGAACTGCAGACTGGCAAGAAACCAGAGGAAATTGCTGTTCAGGTCCAGGCCATGCCTTACCCCTGCTACAACAAGGATATGTAAGTTTGGGTGGCTTTTGCCTTTGTGTTTTGTGTCAACTCATCTTGTCTGACTGGAGTGGAGTTCACCAGCTGTGCTTGTTTCCTTAATACCATGCTCATGTAGCATAAAAATAATTTAATTCTGTTCAGTTGGGGCTTTTTCTCTAGGGGTTGAACAGAAGAGGGAATTTTTGACTCTAAGATGTTCTGTTTAGTTTGCCTAATCTTTTGTTTTCAGTGCTGTTTTTATACCTGGATTGTGATGGTAAATGTAGGTTTTACAGCAGGTAAAACTCCCTGGTGCTGTTTTACTACACATAGTGGGGCTGAGAGTTGGCAGAACTTGGGTTAAATACGAGTCTTGGCTTGTTCTGCAGGTGATCACATGCTGACAATGCAGCAGAACTTAGAAAATGGATTTATTGGGGAAAAAAGGGTGCCCAGGTATATGAGCTTTATGGTGGCCAGATTGAATAGGAAACACACAGAGAAGGGATTTCAGTATCCATGAGGGAGCATTGGAGGATGTTCAGAAAGAAGTATTGATAGATGTGAGGGTCACTGTGCCCTGACTGAGGGTCTCCCTTGGATCAAAAGGATAGCCTGGACCTGGGAGCTTTTTCTACTGAGAAACCTCCATGCTGACTACATGAGCCAAAAGAATTTTTGGGAGCTATAAGGTAACATTTAGCAGCCACAGCAGACCTGTTAATCTCCTGTGTCAGCTGTCACTGAAGAGAGCTGGGGACCTATAACCTCTCCTCAGGGCAGCAGCATGTGAGGCGCCTGCCAGGACACAGGCAGGAAGCATCCAGACCCAGTTCTGCAGCAAATTCCTGGGTTATTGCTGAGAGAGAGTTTTGTACAGTGATTAACTGGCTGCTGGAAGCACTGACTCCAGTGCTGTCTGCTCCTTTTTGTTCTTGAGCTGCTGGGAAAACCACTTGCCTTTGGGTTTCCCTCCCCAGCCTGGGTTCAGAGGGACATGTTTGCTCAATTATTAAAATACCTCAAGGCTTTGGATTTGCATCCAGCAGAAGTCATCACAAAATGCCTGCTTATGGATTGTTATTGCACAGTTATCATCCTGTTGAAAAAAGGGGGGAATATATATATATATATATAAACTAGTACACAAAATATGTTGGGCTGTGCTGAATTTTTAGAAGCCTTTCCTGGTTCTTTATAAATAAGGCTTAATTTGCATGGAAGGATTTCCTAAAATGCTGGTTTATAGGAAATTTTCAGCTTTACAGGTAAAAAAAAAATTAAAACCAAATGTAATGTTCATTTCTCAGTGTTATTGTAGATTATTCCAGGAATAACACTGATTATGGGTATTAAGCCAGGTTTAGAAATTAAGGAGAAAAGCATAAGCCCTGCACATGCAGTGAAGAGGATCTCCTGCTACAAAAACTTGCCTTCCATTGCAAAAGGAGAAATTTATTGTTGGCCATTGTTTTGGGGTTTTTTTCTTCATACCTTTGGCCCTGGAAGAAGGTTTTCATGAAAATGAGGAACCAAGGAATGTGCCCTGAGTCTGCCTGTCCTGTGGGGTGGTAGGACAGACAATCTGTAGGAAAGCACCCACATCCAGACTCCAACTCCAGGAAATATGGCCTAATCATGAAAATTGTATTATATTGAAATTTGATCATTATATCTGTGCACAGAATTGGGAATTATGGCTGGTTGCTGGGATGTTTCCAAAGGGAATGCAGCCCCTCAGAGAGCCAGGAGATGCCACTGCCCATGGCGCTTCCTGCTCCTGCCAGTGGTGCTGCTGAGCAAGGAAATCCCTCTGCAACTTTAAAAAAAAAAAATCAAAACATTCTGAGCAGTCAGGAGTTTGATGAATAGAAAATCCAATGCAATGGCAAAGGAGTCTTTTTTTTGGTAATTATTAATTTTCCTCCACATTTTGAAATATAAGCATGTCTTTTCCTGTGCCAGAGTATTGTTCTGAAAAATATATTCTTGTATAAAACCTTAATCCCCAGAACATTTCGTATTCAGCTAAAGCCTGCTTTTGCCTTTTACAGGTTCTTAACCAGCGTGACCTACTCTCTTCCATTTGCTCTGATGGCTGCCTGGGTGCTGTTTATAGCTGATTTTGTTAAAACACTTGTTCAGGAGAAAGATCTGAGGCTTTATGAGGTACGGGGAAACTTTCTGGGGCATGCAGAATTATAAACAGATTTTCCTTATTCATGCTTAGTGTGTCTGATGTTCAATATTAAATGGAGCAAAACAAGCATTAAGGAAAATATTCCAGACACCTATTGTTTGACCTGCGGTGTGTGAATTCTGACATTATAACCAAGCTCAAAGCCGTGGAAATGCAGGGTGTTTGCCCTTCAAGTGGAGGGAATATTGCTTTGCAGTGCTGAACACAGGAAACATGGGCACCTCTCAAAATTACAGGGTTTCTGAAGATTTAATGCTCTCTAAAAATTGACTTTGAGTCATACCTACTGGGGACAAAGACATGAAAAGTGACTTATTTCCTATCCTTGAAGTTATTATACTTAATATTTCAGAAGGTGCTACATATTACATCAGCTCCTCTGAAATGAAGTTCTTCATTCAGGTTGCCTGTTGGAAAAGAAATGACATTGAGACACTGGGAATTTATTAAATTAATTCAGGTTTTCAGAGTGATCACTGTCAACAGAGATGAACAGCAAAGAACTTTTGTCAAACTAAGCTTCAGCAAGCAACAAAAGCTTTGAGCAGATTTGGTTTTTATCCAACACCATGGAAACAAATACTGATTCACCAAAAACACTTCCAAGAAAGGACACTCTGACCTGTGATGAGGTGAAAAATGTATGAACCCCAGTGTGTGCTCCCCGGCAGCCCCCTAATCTAATTTAGGCAACCATTTTCACTGTCTCCAAGGACCAGGGAATCACTGATCTTTTTAGCTGTGTAATAATCCATAAGAAGACACAAGCACCTGTAGTTTCTTCTGGATTTATCAATACAAATTTACAATTTTTATGCAAGTATAGGGAATTAATAATCAGCTAATATAAATAAATATTTCTTCCTTGTAACCATAGTAATTTAGCTGTTATTTGTTTTCTTGGGGTTGTGTGAGAAAGGTCTAGTTTAAAGACATTTGAGAGCTTTAAGCTTAAGCCACTGGATCAGTTATCATTATTTTTAAAAATAAGCAAAAGGCTTTAGAAAACTTACAGATCTTAGGCCAGAAGCTGGATTGGAGCTTGTGGGCTGTGACACTTGATCCTTGCAGGTCCTGTCTGGGCTGTTGTTTTCCAACAGACTGCTTTGCAAACCTTGGGCATTCCTGAAATGGGAGTGCATGGTTTGTCCCTGGATAGAACAAGGACAGTCTGGTTGCAGGCCCTTTCCAGAAGCTGGAAAAAGAAATCATTCAAAATCAGCAGAAAGATCTCCTCATTACTTTCAAATGCAACCTGTGATTGTTGTTTTTGCTTTCCTCTCTGCAGTACATGAAGATGATGGGTGTCAATGCCAGCAGCCATTTCATCGCCTGGTTCATCGAGTGTGCCGTCTTCCTCCTGATTACTGTCACCTTCCTCATTGTTGTTCTGAAAGTGGGTGAGATCCTTCCCAAAACAGACACAGCACTCCTGTTCCTGTACCTGATGGACTACAGCCTGTCCATCATTGCCATGAGCTACTTCATCAGTGTTTTCTTCAACAACACCAACATCGCGGCCTTGGTGGGCAGCCTCGTGTACATCCTCACCTTCTTCCCCTTCATCGTGCTGCTCGTCATCGAGAACCACTTGAGCTTCTCTGTCAAGAGCCTCCTGGTGAGTTCTGCTTCTCCATATTTCCAGGCATTGTGTGGAGGCAGGGAGCTCAGTACACTCCAGCTCTTACTGTATCTCGTGTCCCAAACACACAGGGGTTGTGTGCCTTTCTCAATTCCATAAGTGGCTGTTGACAGGCACGCTAGGGAAGTTGGCCATAGCCCGTTTGAGGGACAGCTGGAATTAGCTGTGTCCCATGGCTGAAGGCACTACTTGTGGAATTTTAGTAAGTTCCCACCTGCCAGCTGAATCACAGTAGTTTGAGCTGTGTACTTTGCCCTTTGGAATTGCAAAGGTAAATGGGCTGCTTTCACCCACTCTGAAAACCCAGCCTGTCTCAGTAAGGGGTTTGGGTAGTTGGGCTGGCTCTGCCCATTGCTGCTTCAGATTATCCTTTGGCTTCCTGTGTCTCAAATTCCTACCTATGGGAGTAGCTGTAAAGCGTTGTTTCTTGCCAAAGGGCAGAGTAAGTAGGTTCCAGAAGCCAGACTTGTTTTCTTTGAGTCACTGAATTTAGGAAATGACATCTATTAATGCAAGTGGTAAAGGAATTAACCACATGGCTCCATGAGGTAATTCTCAAGCGTTGCTGTATTTCAAAAGCCTAAAATAAAGCCCTGTGTAAGGGAGGGAGTTGCGTCCTGGGTGTGGAAGCAGAAGAAAGTCAAGCTCTAAGGAGACATTTCAGCCTGTCACCAGGTAACACTTCCCATCACAGGCCTGGTCCAGTGCTCCTTGTGGCTACTGGGAAAAAAACAAACCAAACACTCATTTTTTCTGGCTTATGGAATAACCCAGTGAGGTACTCGATTGGTTGATTGACCTGCCTTCTCTTTGAGACTAATTCATGTGTTTCTTGTTTTCAATTTTGTTTATTCCCTAGAGTCTGTTGTCTCCAACTGCCTTCAGTTATGCAAGTCAATACATTGCTCGCTATGAGGCACAGGGCATAGGTGAGTCTATGGCAGACAAAGCCAGGCTTTGAGCTCTCCTGGGGGTGATATTTCACTGGCTGAGATGGGTTCTGATTGTATTTCTCAACTCCTCTCTGCAGGACTGCAGTGGGACAACATGTACAAGTCCCCAATGATTGGAGACAACACTTCCTTTGGCTGGATGTGCTGGCTCATTCTGATAGACTCCTTCATTTACTTCATCCTGGGGTGGTACATAAGGAATGTTTTCCCAGGTAAGAATGCAAAGGGTGGTGCTGTAGCATCTCTTTTGGAGAACAATGAACACAGAGCTGGCTGAGGCAGTGAGACAGTGCACACACTTTGTCCCAGACCAAAGGGAGCATGACTTTGTGGATGTCTGAGCCTATTAATGGCACTGAGAGGGAGCAAAGCAAGGGAGAATTAGGGTTTCTCAGCCTATCACATGGGTAGGTGGGTCTCCTGAAGAAGCTGAAGCCAAGGACACAGGAGGGCGTGATTGCAGTCTGGTGGGTGAGAGTGGAGCATGTTAGACTGCATTTGTCAGCCGAGTGATTTTGAGCTGTGTTACTTACATCATTTGGTTTCAAAAAGTAATTCCTGCCTTGGGCAAGAGCCAGCACATTTGTCTTTTTCTTTACTTCCCCACCTAATGAAGCAGTCCACTGGCATACGGAAATCTACCCAGTGGAAAATGTAAAGTTCTCCTGCCCTCCAGCTATGGAGTTACTCGGAATAACTAATCAGTGAGTGCTTCCTTTTGTGCCAATCAGAAAAAGTCTCTACCAAGTCCTAGTAGTGCATGAGCATATGAAGAAATCTCTGTAAAGTTAATTTTTGCTGGTTTGAGTGCACCCCAACAGTGGCACTTGCTGAGAAACAGATACCTGAACAAGCCTCCTGTTCCTGCAGGTAGATATGGCATGGCTGCTCCCTGGTACTTCCCACTGCTTCCATCTTACTGGATTGAATACAACAGCTACCTGCCCTTCTGGAATGAAAAACAAAGAGGCCTGCTCTTCTCCAAGCTGATGTTAAGGAAAGAAGTCACCCTCCCCAATAAGATATGTATGTGGATACTAGATGAGGTAGCAATAATAACTTATATTTTGGGTAAATGAAGCCAAATTTGTAAAGGAGCAGCATATTCAAAAAACACCATTGATTGTTATTTTGAAGCACAGGAAAAATTGAAAGCTGGTATTCACATGAATGGAGATTTGGCCCTAAAATTATATTTGTTGTTCCTATTTGTTGTAGAGAGTCAGTACTGATTTTTACACACATATTTGTGTGTTGTAGTTGGGCAGTTACATTCCATGTATATCTCTCTGTGTAGAAATACACTTTTGTGTGGGCTAGCAATTACAGGTTTTCATTTGGCAAAGGGCACGTATGCTTCTTTGCTTACCTCTTTAAATATTTAGCCTGTAATATATTGAGATCACACATAAAAACTTGCTGGTTCCACCTAACTGAAAATAATTCTGTAGTTTTGCTTCATGTCCTCTAATTTTCTGTGCTTGTTTAGTATAAATAAAGTTAGGTGCTCTGAATCACCTAAATATGAGACCTTTTCAGAAGTGATTAATGCCTGTTGTCAGGAGTTATTAGAAGCTTCAGAAGTAAAAAGGAAAAATCCTGGAGAGCTAAAAAATGATACAGATCCAGTGACATGTTCTCAATATTCCTGGCTGAAAGGCAGCCTTTGCTGTATTTTGGTTTTCTGTGAAGTGAGAGAAATAGCACAACACCTGCTGCACTGCAGTGACTGTCCCTGACCCTTCTCTTTGGTGTCAAAGGTGCCCCCCACCCTCACGTGGAACCAGAGCCCACTGACCTCACCTTGGGAGTCTCCCTCCATGGCATAACAAAGGTTTATGGATCCAAAGCTGCAGTGGACAACCTCAGCCTCAACTTTTATGAAGGGAATATCACTTCCCTGCTGGGACACAATGGAGCTGGGAAAACTACAACCATGTGTGTATCCTTTAAAGCGGCTCTTTTTTATCCTGTGGGGTGTGGTTGGGTGAGTGAGAGGGCAAGTGGGGCTGTGCATCAGTGGGAGACTGAGGAAGGTGCTTCACTAGGCCAGGTCCCTCATGTGGTTTTATCTTGTTCGTGGATGACCTCAGGAGTTCCTTCATCTGTTGGAATTCTTTAGGTTCTAAAAGGTCCTTTTCTGCTTAGGAACATGCTTTTTAATCTGGTGAGATAACTGGGATACACAGCACAGCAGCTGTTCAGGTGTTTTGTTGCATGGCCTGGGGTTAGGTTGTTCTGGAAGCTGTGGGGAACTTGGGCACACAGAAAGCTGAAGTGATACTAGCAAGAAAACTTAATAAAGATACACTTCAGCTGTACAGAGTCACGTGTTGGCTGGGCTGGAATGGCAGGGGATTAATGCATTGGCCTTTCAGCCTTGCTGTTTATAAATTATTATTTGACTTGCTAGATAACAGCACTAAAACAGACCTGTAGAACTTGATTTCTCCACTGATATATATGTGCATATCTCTGAAAGCAACATTAAGCTGATAAATAGAAGCCTCAGAAGAGCCAAAACCAGTAAGACAGATGTGTGCTTCACCTCAGCTTATTATCAATTCACCTCATATTCTGTTTGGAAAGTGTTGCAAAGGTGATATGCAGAAAAGTATAAAACCTTCCTGAAACTTAGCACAGGCTTCAAATCCTGAGTAAGGTCACAAGTTACTGCTTTTTAATGATGGCTAAAAGTCCCAGGAGAGCAAGAAAACTCTGTGAAGGTGAAGGGTGGTCTGAGCTGCATCTTCTCCCTTTAGTCCCTGCAGGACAGCACCAAAAATGAGCTGTAATGTGCAAGTAGTTATTCTGATCAGAGGGAGTTTCACTCAGCTCTTGCTTGGTGGGTGATTATTTGCTTGAACTAGATGAAAGTGCTGCCCACTGTGAGGTGCCTCATCCAGAAGTCTGTCCCATTTCTCATGAATTATGGCAGTGAAATCAGGTTTCCATGCTCTGCTGTGATTAGTCAGACGAAGAGGTGGTTTTCAGTCTCAGCTGTGGTTACAATCTGAGGCTGTCTGGACACTCCAGGAAAATCTCAGAGAATAAAGAGTAACTGCATTGTATGAATTCCCAGTAATTAAACTGGAAGTCCAGGGCATTCCTGAGTGTGTGGGATGTGCAGTGGTCTTGACCTAGGAAGAGGGTAGGCTGAAGCAGGTAAAAGTAGAGGTGAGAAGTAGCCAGGGTGAGCTTGGAGGTTGCCCTTGCAGACCCACAGAGGGAGACAAGGATGTCCATGGATTTTAATTGGCCTCTGCTCTGTCAGAGCATGGCTGGGCAGCAGGACACACAGTGGGCAGTGGTGTCTGACTGGAAGGAGTGGGAGGGGAATACAAGGAAACCTTGGAAGCGGTGACAGCTACAGGGCCCCATGAAAAAAATTACCCGTGGCTTCCTCCTTTTTTAACTTTCCCTTTCTATTTCTTTTTCCTTCAGATCCATTTTGACTGGCTTGTTCCCCACATCCTCAGGCACAATCTTTGTGTACGGCAAAGACATCAGGACTGACCAGGAGGTGATCAGGAAGAACATGGGGGTGTGCATGCAGCACAATGTGCTCTTCAACTACCTCACCACCAAGGAGCACCTGCTGCTCTATGGCTACATCAAAGTCCCTCACTGCAGCAAACAAGAGCTCTACCAAGAAGTGAAGAGGTAGAAAAGTAGCAGGGGTGGAGAAGGGAGAGAGGGCTGTCAAAGTTCTTGTGAGGTGGTGCCAGTGCCCCTGCAGAGCTCAAAATCATGGACTGGAGGTCTGCTGCAGCTCCAGCTTACAGTTCAAATGGTGCCTTGCTCTGACTAGAGGAATATATTGATACCTATGCTGTAAGAAAACAATATCTCTTCTCCAGAGGGCTTACAGGCTGCTGTAAGGCAGTTATTTGAGATGAATTTATAGGCCTAAGGGTCTACTCCTTGCTCCTTTACAGTTTTCCCTGGGAAGAGATTTAATCAACCAGTCAGAAAGATGATGTTGGCTTTATTGGTTCTGTGGAGAAATGAAGCAGCCAGAACATCCCAGGGAGTTTGGATCTTGGTGTCTCAGTTGATGGGGTTGAGCCTTTAACCTTGACTTGTCAGATGAAAACTTTGAAAACATCCTCAAAAATGTTTTAAATTAAAATCCCAATGACTGAGCTGCAGGGTGACTCTACACTGTGACCACTCAGCAGAGCAGTCCATACTTGAGCAGGTTTTCATTTGTAGTTGCAGGTTTTTTCAGGTGTTTTCAGATTCCCTGCTTAGAAAACATGCTTGAAAGACAACTTTGGGGGGGTTGTTTTCCCTCTATTTTCCAGGACTTTGAAGGAGACTGGACTGTACAGCCATCGTCACAAGCTGGCTGGCACCCTGTCTGGGGGGATGAAGAGGAAGTTATCCATAGCTATTGCACTCCTGGGGGGATCCAGGGTGGTGATTCTGGATGAACCAACCACAGGGGTGGATCCCTGCTCCCGGAGGAGTATTTGGGAAATCATCTCCAAGAATAAGAAAGGTACTGTGATGAGAGGAGGCGTTGCCCAGAGACAAAGGTGATTTGTGTCACTTTACAAAGATGGCACCAGTGTCTTTGAATTGTGGCTTTTGGAGGCCAGAGTGAAACAATTTTAGGAGACTGGGATTTTGGAATTCTGGAGGAAGCATCCTGGTTTCTGTAAATTCACAGTGTCATTTTAAAAGTAACTTCACCATGGAACACAGCTTACAATACTTTAAAATTCTTCTCTCTTGTTGCCTTTCATCCAATTTCTCTAATAATTACCAAAAAATGCAATTGATTTTCACCTGATACTCTGTGTCCCCTCATTCAGTGAGGCTTTCACCTCTCTCACTGTTGAGATAAGGACAGATCTGACCAGAATGTGATAAAAGAAATTTGTTATAAACATTCAGTGTATCGGTTTAACAATGTGCACTTTTTTGCCGTGGACTGATTCAGAACCAAGGGGAAGCTCTGGAACCCCTGCAATTATATTGATGATATCATTGTGTAGGGAAATACAGAGGTTTTTGGGAAAGAAAATAACCCAAATCCTTCTAAAATCCAGTGTTGCCATAAAACCAGCTGTTCATTGTGTGGTGACTGTGTTTTTCAGGCAGAACCATCATTCTCTCCACACATCACCTGGATGAAGCAGAAGTTCTGAGCGACCGGATTGCCTTCCTAGAGCATGGAGGGCTCAAATGTTGTGGCTCACCTTTCTACCTCAAGGAAACCTTTGGGGATGGCTACCACCTGACACTCACCAAAAAGAAGGTTTGTGTCTGAGCTAGAGGTCCTAGAGTTCCTGGCAGCTCTGTCTCCAAGGGAATCATCAGGGCTGGTTGAGGGATGTACTGGCAGGAGATGAGTGATCTCTATGGCCTTGTGAAAACAGGAATGTCAGTGCTCTGCTTTGTTGAAAAAGAACCTTCTCCTTGAAGGTTAAAGGCAAGGCTGGGTGCAGAATGTGAACTCTGGAGCTCAGAGGAATAAAGCAGATGGAAAGAGCCCATCCATAGTGTCAGGCCTGGGGCAAAGTGGGGAACTCTGCTCTTGCTAGCATTTATTACAGTGCTGTTGGTAGCCCCAGCCCACCATGAAAGACTAGCTTCTCTTCCAGACTGCTGGCACTGGAGGAAGAGAAAATGAAAAAAAAAAACCATAAGCAAGCCCCACTTTTCATGGGAAAAAGAGTGAGTTTGTGCTGGCAGTCACGTTGAGCTCCCTGGTGGCCAGGTTTTTTCTCTGTTTTACTACAAACCTCTGGCAGTGCAAAGTGGTTGATTCAGCCCAGCCTGGTGAAGTTGTGGATGGACCAAGATGGGAGAGTGTCACACGTCCCTTTTTCAAGGGCCAGAAACCCACTTTCATCTGCCTTTGATATTTACCCTGACATGTTGGATATCTGGATTGAGGTCACTTACCAGTTTTGCTCTGGGACAGGATTTGGGCTATGTCCTGCAGGAGGAAGGTTGACCTTGCAACCTTTTCAGTGACCAAAGAGTTTTTTCCTCCTTTTTCAGAACATGATAGAGGAATGTGACACCACAGCAGTGACCTCCTTGATCCAGTCCTATCTCCCAGAGGCTTATCTCAAGGAGGATATTGGTGGAGAGCTCGTGTACGTGCTTCCCCCCTTCAAGTCTACAGTGTCAGGGGCTTACCAGGCCCTTCTCAGAGCCCTAGACAGCAGCTTGAATGATCTCCACTTGGGTTGCTACGGGATTTCCAACACAACTGTGGAAGAGGTATGAACTCTGCAGCTGCTGGATTTGCTGAAATGTCACGGAGGTTCATTTCATTGTGGGGCTCTGCTCTCTGGGCATGTTAGGAATTACATGGGGGTTTCAGGCAGGGAGGAAGGGGTTACACTTAGGCACACATGACTGTGTAGATGAATCTATTAATCTGTACATATACTAATGCACTGCCTCATCTTGCTGACAGCCTTTTGATGTTTTACCCAAAAAATGAGGCACTGGATTTAGACTAAGGAGAGAGTAACACAGGCACCTTTCTGCCCATGGGAAATCTCTGGTCAAACAAACACATTTAATTGCATCAGAAATAAAAAATAAATGATGAGCAGTGATGACCTTTGTCTTGCAGAAAGGAGGGAGGGAGGGAGATTGTTCCTCCTGGCTCAGAATTTCTTGCTTTCTTTTAAGGTGTTTTCCCAAGGCAGCAAGAATAAGTTGTACATCATGTCCCACGTGTGCCATGACTGCACACTCCCAGCATGGAGGCAGTGGCATTGTCAGCAGCTAGAGGGTGAATATCCCAGGAAAACAGGTTTGAGTTTCCACTGCTGCAGCAGAACAGAGACAGGAGGTGACAAGGAGCTGGACAACAATTTTATACAGAAAATAAAGTTAATTTCTCTCATGGAGCACAAAGGGAATAGAAAGAGGATTATAGTACATAACTGCTGCACCAACTACAGCTACAAAGCAGGAGAGTGGATTCTGGTAATTGTTTTGGCAAATGGAGTCATTTGGACAAATTTTCCTTCATATTTCCTTGCTCTATAGGTGTTCCTCAATCTGACAAAAGAGCTGGTGAAGGACCAGCAAGAAGATGCTGCGCTGCCCCATCAGCTGCCTGGAGTCAGTGGTCACACTGGTGGTGACGAAATGTCTCTGAGCACAGACACCTTCACGGAAAGAGACGGTACTCAGTCACCTACAGGGTTTATTCCAGATTTACTGCAGATGCAAATGCTGACAGATGGACTGATTTGAGCTCCCTGTCTTCTTTCTTTGTTGAAAACCACATTTCACCCAGCCAGGAATCACAAACCCTATAAACCACTGTAAATACAGCACTTATCAGTCATTTTTAGATCCTCTGCTTTGGAATAGTCTGAATCACAGGATAAATTACTAAAGGGGTTTTGTTTGCATCTGCCTTCCTTTAAATTGATCCAGGTTTTAATCTAACCAAATACAGCATGTGGGTGAAAGAGTAAATATGTACCTCTGAAAGTAATTGCCATAATAGATGTAGAGGATTATTTCCCCATAACTAGAATTGGAAAGAAGCTTCATTGAAATCTCATAGTCTGTTGAAAAAGCAGCACAGCTCAGAGCTGGGTCCTCCTTGCTGCTTTTTACTGTGCCCCAGATATTGCAGTTTGGTAAAGGAGCCCAAGGAACCAGAGAGAGGGGTAAATTCACAAGAGAACCAAGCTACACCACTATCCCTGGGGGTTTGAGACGTTTGGGCCCAACCCAAAAATGAGACATACTTTCTGCCATGCTTTCTTGGGTTAGAAACATTGCTTTGTACTTATAGCATTTGTTCTTAGGGAGGCATCCAAGGGAAAACACAGAGGTATTTTTGTACTTTTCAAAGCTGACCTGCACTGTAAATGTTACTGTAAACAGTCACTCGTGTAAAAAAGCATTTTGTTTCACCCCTAAAAATGGCTAAAAAGGATTTGCTTCATGCTGTATTATATAGGTTAATATTTCATAAAGAAGAATAGCTGGCACAAGATTTGGCCCTGCTTTTATAGCATAAAACCTGTCCATGCAAGAGGCCCAGTGGCTTGTGCTTATTTTCTTATTTCAGGATTAATTTTGTTATTTATTTTTCTGGGGACCTGCTTTTTAAATTCTGAAAAATTTCACCTCACAAATCTAAAAGAAAAATGTTTCCTCTGTAAGTTGCAGCTGGGTAGGTAGGATGTAGATAACTTAATTCATCTGGAAATGAATATTATATTCATCTTGCAAGGCCTCACACTGAAAGTCATTACATGTAGACATTTGAAATTTAAAAAAATATTGGTGTTACATGAGCTTGTGACTGAAGTCCTGTCCCACGCCTGATCCTGTGCTTGTTCCACCTTAGCAGTTTGGATTTGCCACGTGCAAATGTGTGCAGGAAGCCAACTGTCCTCCCAGACTGCTCTGTCCATCACTTCCCTGCATTGCACAAACACCGAGCCATGACCACATGCCCTTGTCCCTTGTGCCCAGACCAGCTCCTGATCAGGTCCAAGAGCCTGCGGGGTTTGCCGCTGCTGCTGAAGAGAACCTCAGCCCTGTTCATCAAGAGGTTCCACCACACCCGGCGCGACGTCCGCGGCTTCATCGCCCAGGTCATCCTGCCCGTGCTCTTCGTGATGGCTGCCATGGGCCTGGGGACACTGAGGACCAAGGAGACCGAGTACCCCGAGCTGCTGCTGTCCCCCTCCCTGTACGGCACGGCCGACCAGGCAGATTTCTTTGGGTGAGTGCTGCTCCTCGGCACCGCCACTCCCCTGGGGTCGGAACGAGCCCTTCAGGGCCATTTCTGAGCACAGCCGGTGTCCTGCACGTAGCACATGGAGTTATGTTGTGCAGACAGCACAGAGAAACTCTGTTCCCAAGGGATCTCTCAGGAGAGGGCTGGCTCAGACAAGAAAGCTCCAGAAAAACAACCTCTCAGCTGGATTTAACTATGAGATGTCTGAGGAATGTTCTTGGGGTTTTCCATTAGAGTCCTTCAGCCCCATAACAGCCATAGGGACTTTCTCAACATATGTATATATGCTCCTCCCCCAGTGTAAAATGGGGTACCCACGTCAGTTGCCTCCAACGTTACAATTCCGGGATCAAATTTTATCCATCTTGTGAGCATTTCCCTCCTCTCTGTTAGTACAGGACGCGCTTTCCTGGCCAGGCCCTGCTGGTCCAAGGCACACAGGCAATTGGAAAAGCATGTGCTTTTCCAGGGTCATTAGGATGTCATCACTGAATTATTTAATTCTCCTTAAAAATCCTGTTACCGAAACAACTATAACTGGTATAATTTGGCTTTCCTATGTGAACTTCTTTCTTTCTCCAGTAATTCTCAGATCTAAGTCAGAAATATAAAATTTAGCTCTAAAGCCATCTGCTCTAGGTGTTCTTCCCAGGATTCCTCATACCTTTCCACTTGTCCTGCTATATGGGGGAATGAGTCAGAGCTGCATGTCCAAGTTTTCTGTTTCTAATATTCTCTGCTTCTCCTGGTGGATCATTGCTGCAGAGCTGGGGCAGAACCAAGGACAGTCTCCTTGAATGGTCAAAACCAATTGGATGTTACGGATGAGAGACCTGATTGAGACAGGGCTGTAAGCAGTGCCTGAAAATTGCAGTAGATTCTTTTTCCCTGTAAAGAGAATCTTGATTGTCCAAAAGTATCTTGCTTGGATCTAGAGGCAGCAAATCCCTAGAGTAGCTGAGGTGATGAGGGCTCCTTTTAAACCTATGTGACTGTCCTCACGTACTGCATGTCCTTCAGTGTTGCTTCCACAAATACTCAATTATTCAACATCTTAAATCCTATTTCACTCAAAAACAGTTTTCCTCTGCACAGTACTACTGGAAGCTCTTTGAACCTTTTCCTGTTTTCTGTTTTTCTTTGTTAATTCTTAGGAATTTTAATGAAACCACAGCTGCTTTAGTTTCTTCGATGCTGGCTTTCCCTGGGACGGATAACACGTGCATGAACGAAAGCAATTCGTAAGTAGTTCTTGGGGTTTTTTCCACTTAAACTCCAAACCTGCAGGAGAATTGGCATGACACTATTAGCCATTAGACCTTAATAACCATCTTTGATCATGGACAGAATTCTCATGCCTTGGACTCCTGCATTATTAGGAGTGATAAGAAAGCAGCTTTGGTGGTGGCAGGATGCCAGGATGAAAACGAGCAATTCTCCTCTCTGGGAAGTGCTCCTTGCCGCCCCAATAATTCCAATTATAACGTGAGCCCACACAGCAAGTTCTCAGCACAGCGTTTGTTGCCTCTGTCTAGAAGCTGTGCCATGAGGGCTGGTTTGTTTTGGGCTTTGCAGATAAATTCTCAGGGTGGTAAAATCCTGGACTGACTTGAATGCTTGTGCAGGCAAATATTTACCCTGAGTGTTTGCAGTGACTGCCCAGGCAATACAGCCCATCACAAGAGTGCTGAGGGATTGCCACAACAATAGCCCTTATTTCTGGGCTGGTTTCAGATGCTTTTGGCCTCTGAGTGCCAATTCCTTGCACTGCCTGCTGTAGGAATGAGATGGTGCCTGGATTCCATCTGAGAGCTGAGTGAATCCAGGCGCATGGAACAGTAGGAAGGGCTCTCTGCCAAGGGGCATGGGAGGCAGCAGGAGGCTGGGGATTCCCTGAACCACCCAGAGCTGACAAGAAGCTCTGCTCTTCTGCTGGAGCTGCTCAACTGCCAGCCTTGCTGTCATTAAACATGACAGCAATTAGTTTCATTTGCACACCTGAGCACAGAGAGTCTCAGAGGAAAATGTGTTCCTTTTCAGGCAGTGTTTAACAGAGGACATGCTTGGCCAGTGGATTACCAGTGGAAACCAGAGAACTAAGTTTTCTGCCTGCAACTGCACTGATGGCATCCAGGTAACTTAGATAAACCCCAAAGTGAGGGGGCTTGGGGGATAACTGGGGACCTT
Organism: Aegithalos caudatus; assembly: GCA_013389925.1. Classification (NCBI taxonomy): domain Eukaryota; kingdom Metazoa; phylum Chordata; class Aves; order Passeriformes; family Aegithalidae; genus Aegithalos; species Aegithalos caudatus. The sequence continues at coordinate 198,765 of WEIU01015169.1, forward strand.
GTTTGTTGGGAGTGGTTTCATAGGCAGGCATGATGCTAAGGAAGACATCCTTCCAAGCCTTCCTGTCTCTCTTTGGCCTTGATGAATTTGTACACTGGATGACCACTGTCTGCACCAGTTTGGGGACAGGGAAGGCAACAGCATCCTCAGAAGTTTCACACCCTAACATCCCTGCCCTGCTCCCCGTGGTGAGAAAAGGTTTAATGGTGTTTTTGAGTGTCGTATGATTGTCCCTTTTGACAAAAGTGAGCATGTGTTCAAGAGGAAGATTTCATCTTGTATAAAATCACAGCTTCTTTTGCTGCATGCTCTTCAGCATTCAATTCTATGCAAAGTCTGCCCCTTGTTCTAAATATTAATGATTAATAATATTAATGATTTGCATTACAGTGGTACCTACAGAGCCAGATATGGACACTGCTGGGATTTGCATGTACAAGGGGAAAAGGCAGATTCTACCCCAAGGGTGTTACAGTTTTACAGTTTTACAGTTCACTTTGAGGTTGAGCTCTCCTCCCTTCAGTGCTGTTCACCTGTCCTCAGCTTTTCTCCTCAGCAAATAAACTAATGGCACAATGTGATGCCTTTTAACATAAAGGATGTGCTTAGTTGAATGTTTCTAGTCATTCTTTAAAATGCAGCCATTTTGTGCAGTTTTCTGGACATACACTTAATTTCACATCATTAAAAGTATTGGCATAATTTCTCCAGCAAGTTGAGATAATGTTCAAAGCTGACTCTCACCTCTAGCAGGCACAGGCAGGTGTTCCTCAGCATGGAGGAAGCTATTTTGTGTATTCAGATGAACAGATGCACAATGGGGGAGTCCAGGGCTTTTGTTATGGATGAGCTGAAGGAAGCAGCCAACATGCTGTCTAGGAGGACACTTCAACCTCATGAAACACTGATGTGACTTTGGCCCTCAGCATGTTAAATTATATATTCGGGACTAATTCAAGGTCTCTCCAAAGCCCAGGAAAACATTTCCGGTGACTGACAGTAAAGCAGAGACGTAGAGCATAGCTGCTGTGAAATGGAAGATGAGAGTTTGAGGCCACCACAGAGTTTTCTGCTCTGTGAGTTGTTTTGCCCTCTGCAGTTGTCTGTGCAGTCACTCTGCTAAGTAGGATCAGCCTTAATTCAGCCAAAATCTTCCTACATAGCATGAAGCACATTTCAAGGTCCCACTGATGTCAGCAGAACTGAAGGGTTGATTTAAGCAGAGGTTGTTTTTCATCACGTCCCTGAACATGTTGGGGACAGTGTGCAGGGATGTGGCTGTGTGTCTGTGCACCCTGGCTTGGGAATGAGGCAGGAATGAGCCTCAGGACCAGAATGCTGCTGTGGCAGGCCCTCAATTTTGTCCTAATGTGGTGGGTTTTAGTTAAAACAAAAACACTGAAGTTTTTCGTCATTTGTCTCCCCTCAGACATGTCCACAGACAAACTACACTCCCCCTCACAGAAGGACCTTCTCCACACGGACACTTTACAACCTGACAGGGCACAATGTGGAGACCTACATCCTGGCAACCACCAAAGACTTCCTGCAGAAACGGTAGGGCACAAACTCCCCTCCCTCTCTGCTGAGTGGCACTGGGAGCAAGGCAGGACAAGCCACACAGGTCACATCCCCCCTGTCTGAAGAGGTGGCAGTGCAGTAGGGGTTTAGAATCTGGAGAAAGGAGCTGAAGTATCCTGCAATCATGGATAAAAGATAAAGGCTCGTTCAAGTGCTCTGCCTGATCATAGCAGATCACAGCCTGGGGATAACATGTCAATCACCCAGCACATTGGGGCTGGATCTGCAGACAAGCCTTTGTCTGACTCAGAAATCTTTAAAAAGAAGAAAATCTGACACAGCCTGTCATGAAGTAAACCCCAGGGAGAGATTTTCCTCCAGGTTTGATTCTCTGAAGAGTCTCAGTGCGCGCTCCATTGAAGGAGTGCATCCATTCCAGTGAGAGCAGAGTCTGAGTGTTTCCTTGTGCCATGGGGCCCTGTTGGTGGGTCTGGGCTCTGCCAGGCTGGGCTTGGGGCAGAGGTCACCTGCCACTAAGGTTGCCAGGAAATGTGTCCATCTGTCCTGATAAACTGAGCTGCTCATCTCCTGGGTCAGAAGCAGCAGCAACTCAGCCCGAAGTGGCTGGCGCACACCTCAGGGGTCCACAGGGCTCCAGGATCTTCCTCATATGGAGGCTTTCAGCAAATTTGTGACAACCTTGCCAAGCTTCTGGGGGGTTTTCCCCCCAGAGAAAGGCTCCCACAGGAGAGGTGGCTTGGCCCCATGCTGGGATAAGCTCTCTGAAGTCAGGCTGGAATCACCTGGGGGACAGTGGCACACTGGCATGGCCCACCCAAGGGAATCAGAGCTTTGGCAGCAATGCATTTCCCTCTGGTTTTCACTCAGGTATGGTGGCTGGAGCTTTGGGCTGCCTCTGACAGCAGATCTGCAGTTTGACATCAGGCCAGTGCCCCCCAACAGAACACTGACTAAGGTAACCAACCTCCACCTGCTCATCCTGGCATGGGAAGTGTGGGATGTGGGAGAGGCAATGTCAAGTTCATGGATATTCCAAATAAGAAAGCAAAACCCCTGAAATCTGTGGCTTGGCATGACAAAGATGACTTGCAGTTAATTTTCTTTTCTCTCCCCATTCTTCTTTATTGGTCTTACTTCTCTTGCTAGCAAGAGGCAATTTTTCTACTGTCATAATTTTATTACACAGAGGTGAAAAGATCAATTAGTAGCACCTTTATCTCATGAGGGGATGTATGTACCACAACGAGGGCTGGCTGGTACATTGTGATATGCCCATTTCTCTGATTCAGCTCAGTGAAAATGTTGTAAAGAACCAGGGCTGTCATCTGAGGTAGTTTGCACAAGTGAGGCAGGACAAACCAACATGTTGTCAGGAAAAACTCACAAATTGTTTCATTTTCTCAATTGTATGCAGGTGTGGTACAATCCTGAGGGTTATCATAGCCTCCCAGCCTATCTTAACAGCTTGAACAACTTCATTCTTCGAGCCAACTTGCCAAAAAATGAGACCTCCAGATATGGTAAGTGTCCCTTTACACGAGCAGATAACTTCTCCCCTTTGGAGGTTCTCCTGGTTCTGCTGAAATCAACAACACTTACCTTGACTTCAGTGAGGCTATTTCTTTATTCACTGTTCTTCAATTCCTTTCAAAACAGAATTGAAAAGCATGAATAAATCACCAGGTTCATTTGTCTTAGTCAGACGCTGAGGGGAGCTGGACAGGGAGGACCCCAGCTCCTTCATAAAATGCTTCATCCAAGAAATGCCAGCAGTTGCTGTTGGATTTATTGCCTCATGTGACACTGGAAGGGCTGTCTTTTGATAGGTGCCCATTAGTTATGCAGAGAAAAGCTTCTCTAGGTCATCTCCAGGGGTGTGTTAGATTAGGAATTTTAATATGTCACCATTCTGCTAAGAGCAGCACAGGGTGTGTGGGCATCTGTGTATCTGGGTTTGAGAGAGAGTGGGGGGGGCGGGGTGAGATGAAATGAGAAACATAATTTTCAGCTGTGTTCTTCCTCTGACATCTGACATGCACAGATCCAAGGAGTGCTGATGGCCCATTTGGGGTCTCATAGCTTCTCCTCAATAACACACTGCAGCAACCCAAATTCCTGCTGGTAAACCAGGGCACCCTACCTTTACCTTGGCAGTTTAGCCCCTTTCAAAGTGGTGTGGGCACAAACCTGTCTGTAAGTGTGTGTGCCTCCAGAGAGGGCCAGGGTGCAGAGACAAGAGAGAGATTTATATTGAGAAATCTTACACAGAGATTTTTGAGGTCTGCTCTGCCAAGAGCAGCAAGTGTGTGTGGAAACACTCTCCTGATTGACTTCCTTGAACAAGCAGTGCTCTTCCAGCCGTGTCCTGGCTAGATCTAGCCCTGCTCACCTCAAAGAGCTGCTCTCCCTGTCTACACAGGGACAGGTGGCAGTATTTTTTGGCTCACAGGACATGTCTGAATTGAGCTCTAATGGAATCAGGCATCTGTCCTGAGGCTTTGAATGTGACACCCTGAATTCCAGCAGCAGCAGATGCTGATCACAAGTGGCTCCAGTGTGTGTCGCTTCCCAGCTGACACCACTACACCGAGACCCCCCTCCCAGGCAGCTCAGCTCACAGAGAGTGACACCTTGTCCTGGCCACCCCCTCTAACAGGCCCTGGCTGTCCCCTTGGGGGTTTGCAGTGTGCCCTCAGCTCACACAGCACAGAGCTGCAGCCCAGCTGCCGAGAGAGGAGACCCTAGCCAGGAGCTTCCAGCTCCAGGAACAGCCCAGAGCTGCTGAATTATTAAGCAGTGAAGCTCCTTGCTCTACCTCTGTATTCCCAACACATGCTGTAGCAAGAGCAAAGGCAGGAAACTCTTGTGAACAACCAGAAAGTTTTCACAGGGAAAGTTTTATAACAGCAAAATAGCAGTTTTCAGGGGGAAAGAACAGCAGCGGTTTTTGTTCCATCTGTCCCGCTGCTTACGTGTTTTTGGAAGGAAATGCTTAGTAGTAAATGACCAGACAGACAATTCTCTGCTTCCCACTAATCATCAAAGCCAGAGAAGGGGCGAGATAAAATGAATGGATGAGGCTGGTTCCCCTGAGGTAGAGTAAATCCAGTCTGGAATACAACTGGAGGCACGTTCCGTGGGGTACACTCCTGGCAGCTCAGTCGAGTTGTTGTTGTGACAAATAAATGATGGTTTAAGAACCATTGAAATGGCCAGATAAAAATGTGTTGTCACTTCAGCAGTCAGAAAGAGGTGCCAGTCCTGCTTTAGAGGTTTGACTTAGACTGGGTATGTATTTTAAAAAGATACATAAAAAGCTTTTTACCCTGTCACTAAGCAAGTCATAATAGCTTTTGACTTATGTATATTGTGCTTTCTCTTCTCTCAATCCCAGCTAACAAAAAAGGAGGAAGCATTGAAATGGAAATTTTGACTTCTAGCCTAAGCTCTAGTAAAGGAAAATGGCTTTATAGTGAAGTATTAACAGATTAGACAGACAGTATCTTTCTTTCTCTCTCTCCCTTTTGGAGAAGGGAAACATTTCCTGGCTGCTTGTATGGCTTTATCAGCAGTCCAAGATTTTAATCCCATTTCTCTCATTGATGACAAGACTGAGGTTTGGTTTTTCTTTTTCTTTCTCTAAAATTAATTTCTGATTAAATCCTCCCTTTCAAATTCATTTGCTCAGTATGGCATTTGGTCAGCTAAACCTTCAGGCTCCTCCCTTCTGATCCCCCTTTCAGAGTGTCCATTCTTAGGGAAAATTACCCAGAATAGTTCTTCATCACATCATTCCTAAGGTCTGGCACCTGGCTGTGAGGAGTTTAAATTCCACAGGTGGCGTGCTCTAGAAAATCTCAGGATTTAAGAGCAGCTGGACATCCCCAGCACTCCTTGAGGCATTTACTTAGGTGTCAAAATATGAATTAAGAACCTCATTTTTAGGCTCATAAACATGGGAGCCCTTTCTCAGGCTCTGGAGTCTTAGAGACTGGGCTGTCATGCTGGTGGGGCCAAGGCAGAGACCTGCACTGGAGGTTGGAACTGGCCCACCAGAGCCCCTCTGTGTTCTTCCTTTTGCTTTTGTGGGTACAGATTGCCTCCAGACATGGCAAAAGCACTGTGGTGAGCAATACTGGTGTACTTTGGGCTAGGTGCTCTCCTTGGAGAAGGAGTACTTAAACCACATCTGAAGATACCTGTACATAAGGAGAGAATTTCTCAGTTGCAGTTTGGGCCTGATACAAACCCATTTTAATGGATTTTTTTTTTCAAGTATCACAGGGGAGACTTAGTAGTGTGGGAATTAGATTTTTGCTAGTAACTTTGAGCAAAATACTTTTTTTTTTTTTTTTTTTTTTTTTTTTTTTTTTTTTTTTTTTTTCCTAGCTCCTTAAGACAGAATAGTTCAGAATTAACTCACTGCCACACTGGGGGGCAAAAGTGTCCTGCAGCTTACCTGGGTTTCTCCTCTCACCTCCACATACCCCAGATGGAGAAAGGCATCTGTCACAGGCAGGTAGCAGTTGTGGAGAAGGGCAGCAGGGAAAGATTTGTTCCTGGTGATAAAAGAACAAATGGAATGAGGTGGGATCACCAGACAGCAGCTTTGAAACACAACATATTCATCAGTTTGGAAGGTGCCAGTGGTGAGGAATTTGAGCTGGAATACAGGGGCCCAGAGGCACATGCCTGATTTGAGGTATGGGAAGGGAATGGTGCAGGCAGCCAGACAGATGTAGGAACAAGGCCTAGGGTTTGAATTTCAGATCTCCCATGCAGCCAAGTGAAGTCCCAGGAAAAACAAGAATGCTCAAAATTCTGCCCAAGATAACACAGAGATGACAAAGCAGAAATATGCTTTAGACCTGCTTTTCTTCTCTTCTCTCTCAGTTTTCTAAATTATTGCCAGTATCAGGAGCTGGTGAAGGAAGCTTTAATTTGGACACATTTTCAATTTCTTTTTTTTTTAATTTTTCATAGGTATTTTCTTATCAGCTCACCCATATCCTGGAGGACAGAGTCAAGAACAAGTAATGTAAGAAGATTCATTTGGCTGATACCTGAATTTTTTAGCTTTAAAAGGGGCAAACCAGCTTATTGGAAACCATGAACCAGCCTAAATTACTGGATATCTTTCTCTAAGTGGTGAAACTGTTCTTGCTTGTGTTTGTCCCCTAGATACATGAATGGTGTCCTACTTGCCACCAGAGCTGGGGATTCCTGTGAGAGTTTTTTGCAGGATCTCATGGAGATCTGGGATTCACAGTTAAGCCTCACACACTTGTGTGATTGGGCATCATAATAATAATAATGATTGATGATGATGATGATAATGATGATAATAATGATGATAATAATGATAACAAAACCAACAACAACAACATGATTTTCCTTTTGGCCCTTCCACTCCATGCTGGGGCCACAACAACTCAGTGCTGTGAGTCCCTTTTGCTGGGCATCATTGCCATCAGCAAAGGGAGCAAAGAAAGGAAGAAGTTCTCCTCTGTGAGGGTGGTGAGGCCATCCCAGGAAGTGTCCAACACCAGGCTGGACAGGGCTTGGAGCAACCTGGGATAATGGGAGGTGTCCCTGCCCATGGCAGGGGGGTGGAATGGGATGGGCTTTGAGGTTCCTTTCAGCCCCAAACCATTCCAGAATTATAAAAGATGCTGTCCCAGAATCAGGACCTTATTGCTTCTGAGCTCTGACCAAGCCTCACAGTGAAGGAAATCTGTCACTTTCAGTCACCAAATGCATCTTTCTTCCCTTTTCTCCCAGGCTCAACAGCTTACTGGACATCATAGTGTCCATGTCTGTTTTGGTGGGCTACTCCATCACCACAGCAAGCTTTGTGCTCTACATGGTCAAGGAGCACCAAACCAAAGCCAAGCAGCTGCAGCACATTTCAGGCATTGGGATGACAACCTACTGGGTGACCAACTTTGTTTATGATCTGGTAAATAATTCACATTCCTAATTGCACCAGGAGGAGCATTACACAGCACAGGGGAAAAAATAGTTCTTTATTTAAAGTTGGTTGCCTAGACTTCTTATTGCTTCTGAGAGTATTGTGTAGTAATTGTCCTCCAAGGCATTGGGGATGATTAAACATGAACTGCAGCACTGGGTTCTGCTAAGCAAAGGCATTCCTGCTCTCTGGAGTGTGTGTAAAACACCCAGCATTTTTATACAGGAACAGCACGGAGCAGGCTGCAGCTTGATTCCCATTCCAGCAGCCAGCTGCTCCTCTGACAGCTTGCAGGGCTGGATCTGCTGTCACCCAGGCTCCACAAATCTGGGGTGAAGCTTTGGAGCTTGAGGCTACAGCCAGTCTGGGAACCATGGCTGGGACAGCAGCAGGCATCCCACAGCTGACACAACCCTGCTGGGCAAAAACCCATCTCTGCTTTGAATGCTGTCTGTAAGAGTCTATGTTATAAAGTTTTTAAGCCAAGGAAAGCTACAAATGCAGCCTTGCAGGACCTGAGCAGTTCCTTTTCCCAGTGCTGCATAGATGTACCTTGTTGAGATCCCAGCACTGTGCTGAATTCTCTGGCACAGCTGTGCCCTTGTTCCTCCTGAAGTTAAGTTCCCTCCTGGTGCACAGGGTTAATAGTGCTGGAAAGCATTGCTGCGCCAAGAGGAAAAATGTTTGTATAGTCTGTAGGCTGAAGTGCTTTGTGTATTCTGCATTCCCTGTGGTGTCAGACCTTGACACAGGCAATGGGCAGTGCAGCCAAGCTCAGCTCCTGAGCCTGGTCAATGCCATCTGGGCTGCAGGGGTGAGCAGCTCCACCTATCCCTATTTCTGTTGATGCAGATTTAGCAAGTGCCTAAAATCCCAGTGATTCCATTGCTTCCTGAAAACAGGAAATCTTCAAGGGTATTTGGGTGACCCCTGCCTTCTTTGGTGCAGGGAGGACTAAGGGCTGAAATCCCATGGGGAATGTAAGCCAGAAGTGCCTGCCTGGAGGGGCTGATGAGTGCAGGCAGCAGCACAAGGATCCCCTGCCCTGCAGGAGCACTGGGAGGGGTCCCAGGGCAGCAGCACAAGGATCCCCTGCCCTGCAGGAGCACTGGGAGGGGTCCCAGGGCAGCAGCACAAGGATCCCCTGCCCTGCAGGAGCGCTGGGAGGGGTCCCAGGGCAGCAGCACAAGGATCCCTGCCCTGCAGGAGCACTGGGAGGGACCCCAAGGCAGCAGCACAAGGATCCCTGCCCTGCAGGAGCGCTGGGAGGGGTCCCAGGGCAGCAGCACAAGGATCCCCTGCCCTGCAGGAGCGCTGGGAGGGGTCCCAGGGCAGCAGCACAAGGATCCCCTGCCCTGCAGGAGCGCTGGGAGGGGTCCCAGGGCAGCGGGGCCCCAGGCTGGCTCGGCAGTGCTGCCCCGAGCTGCAGCACAGCAGGGAGGGTGCAGCAGGCCTGGGTCTGCTGCCCTCGCTCCAGCACTGCATATTTGTAAATCAGCCCGTGGAAAAATCCCCGGAGTCCCTGCACAGTCGGTATTCAGCGGGCTGAAACTAATCCAGTGCTCTCGGCAACTTGATATTTCTCAGTGAATCCCTGCCAGTAAATTCTGCTAAATCCCAAAGCTAGGGAAGAGAGGAAGCTCTCCAGGCAGACGTTTGGTAGGTCGCTGGCTTGACTCAACACTGTAAAGACTAGATTTACAGGGCACAATGAAGTGGTCTGACTGCAAGGCTAACAAGAAAACCCAAAGGGGTATTTTTCATTCACAACCTTTTTTTAAGGTACTTTCTGCCCACAGTCCTCAATGCTGAGGCTTTGCCTATTCAAAGCAGCTTTGTGGGAATTCACCTGCAATTCATCTGGGGAGAATTGAGAGCCCACCTGTGTTTGCTTTCCCTTGGGAAAACCAAGCTGCATTTGAGGGACCAGATTCAGTCCTCCTATTGTTTCTTCTGTGTTATTGTAGGAAGGTGTTTCAGAACTGTTGTCCTAGTAACATCTTTTTAATATCATTTTGCAGGTAATTTTTATGGTCCCTATTGGACTCTCCGTAGGAGTTATTTCAGCCTTCCAGATCCCAGCTTTCTGCAACAACACTAACTTAGTAGCAGTATTTCTTCTGCTGTTACTGTTTGGGTAAGTGTTGAGCTTAGTTATTTAAATACCACTGCACAGGGTAAAGAACTGGATCTTGCAGGCTGCTGCAGTCAGAGATCCAGGAGGGGAATATGTGGGCTTTTCTCTTCAACATGCCTTTCACAAACAGTGACTTTAAGTTGCTCCTTCCAGGAGCAGGGAGGTCAAACACTGTTGTCATGCCTACTTTAGTCAAAGCAAACCCTACGTGAGGATATAGAAATAGTCAAGGTCCCAGCAACAGCCCAAGCTGTAATCAAATGCTTGCTGACCTCTTGCAAAGTTCAAGAGTATTTTAATATCAGAGAGCAAAATAAACAGCAGTAGCACAATTCTGGAAAACTTTTAAAAACTCTCCCGGCTTTGAATCCTCCAGGCCCAGTCTCTTTGTTTTCAGGTGGGTTCCATGTTCAAAGTATGTATCATAAACCTTTTCTCCAAATTCTGACAGACACAAAGGCATTTTTCCTTTCTTTAAGCTCTGTAATATGGAAATGTAGTTACATGCCAAAACTACTGTGTTCCAACTCTGGAAGTGTTCAAAGCCAGGTTGGACAGGGCTTGGAGCAACCTGAGGTAGTGGCAGGTGTCCCTGCCCATGGCAGGGGGTGCAACTGGATAGGCTTTAAGCTCTTTTCCAACTCAAACCATCCAATGATTCCATGTTGTCTGATGTCTTCAGTGGTTTGTTTTCAGAATAGCCTTTGAGTTACCATGGTTTTCTCTGCACTGTTGGTATTTATAGATATGCATCATTTTCTTGGATGTACCTTCTGGCTGGCTTTTTCAAGGAAACAGGGATGGCCTTCATCGTTTATGTCTGTGTCAACTTGTTCTTCGGCATCAACACCATCATCACTCACTCAGTTGTGTTCCTGCTCTCGCAGGAAAAGGCCACGGACCAGGTAGGAGCCCCACTGGTACTGAGCCTGTGGTGACATAGCTGGAGGCTTCTTGTGGCCTTGGTGGCTTTGATCAGGTCCATAGCAGCTGGACATAGTCACTGGATTTCATGGGGTTCTATACAGACAGGACATGAGTCACATGTGGGTCCTGCTTGTCTGTAAATCTGCACTCCCAGCAAAGAAGGAAGTGATAGTGACAGAGGAGAGAACATGAAAAGTGAGGGAGAAAACTGAGGACTCTCTTTATAACCACCCTGGTGACGGAATGTGAAGGGCAGGAGGTGGAGATGCTTGATAAGAAGTTGTTGACGGACACTTCAAACCATTGCTGTGTTCTCGCAGCATGAGCTGTGGGGAGTGACAGCTGAATGTCACTGCCCTGAGTCTGCCATGTGCTGCAGTTAACCCAGTACCAGCTGTCTGTCGTTTCAGTCTGTAATGCAGTCATCTTCTCCCTGCAAGGATGAAAAACAACCCAGAGACAGTGATGATTCCCTGAAGTAAAGCCCTCTCTTAAACTGAGATCTCCCTGGGAATGGCTATGATAAAATTCACACCTTACACTTATAGTTTTTTTTTTTATGGAGGGCAATTACAATAGCTGGGTTGGGTTTTTCTCTCTATCTGGACGGTTTATTCAGCAACCCCTTGGATTTTAGGGATACACAATTATGATCTCCTTTCATCCCCCTGTGCCCCAGTGGCAGGGAGTCACTTCCATGCTAATTTAGTACCTCTCCAGTTTGCTTTGTTCACCAATCCTTTCTTCTGCTAGAAATGTGCCAGAGTTCTTTTCTGTGAGACTGAACCTTGCTGTTCTGTTGTGCATTAGCTGGAAAAGCCCCTCTATGTCTAGAAAAGCCAAATTTTTTGTTTTATTGAGCAAGGAAAACAGACAGTGCTGCTCCAGGGGATCAAACTGTTCTGGATAGATTATGGGGGCACAGTGGCAGGACTCAGTTCTGGCTCATGGGTGAGTTCTGGGTGCTGGAGCAGCAGCAGGGACCATCCTGGGAACTGGCTGCTGTTTACTATGGGTGATCACAAGCTCCGAGCTGCCTGTTGACTTTTATGACCTTGTGCCTGTGAAATGAGCTGTCTGCAGAGCTCTTTGCTCTCAATTTATCTCTGCTCTGAGACACAGGCAAATCCCAGTGTAATTGTTACACTTCAGTCCCACAGTAAAACCTATGAATTTATTCCTTGGATAAAAGCAGTGACTGACTGTGCTGCTCTTTGTTTTTTCCAGGGCTTGCACGATCTTGCTGAAAATTTAAGGCATGTGTTCCTTCTGTTCCCACAATTTTGCTTTGGCTACGGCTTGATTGAACTGTCACAGGATCAGGCACTGCTGGGCTTCTTGAAAGCCTATGGGGTGGAGTACCCGGACAAAACCTTTGAGCTGGACAAGACCACGTCCAAGCTGCTGGCCATGTTCATCCAGGGCACCGTGTTCTTTGCCATTCGTCTCACAGTTCACGACAGGATGGTTCAGAAAGTCTGGAACAACGTACTGGAGTAAGTAACATCTGCAGCCTCACACTGGAAACAGGCACAGCTCCGGGGTTTCATTCCAGGCTCCCACACCATCACTGTCAATTATGAAGCCCATAAATTTCCAGGACAATTTGGGAATGTGGAGTGAGTTTTGTCTGGCAGAAGTCCTGGTAATTAGAGTTTTATCTAACAGAGGTGCAGTTTACAGGGCGCCCTGGTAGTCGGTGCTGGCTGGCACCACAGCCCTGGGCTTGGGGGCTGGTGGATGGCTGCTCAGCTCTTGGTGAGGGCAGTAACTCCACTGACAACCTCCTCTGTCTGGCTCTCCCTGTCTCCTCTGCCCTGGGTGCACACAGAGGGGAGTGAGAACATTCCTGTCACCTGCATTAGGAGCGTGTCCACAAGGCAGGACCTGCTCCAGCCCAGAATATTTGCTGAAAAAGAGGGGAATAAGACAGGCAGGAAGAGACCACTGGGTGGAACAAATGCCAGGAAAGAATAGAAACTGTATATCTGAGCATTGTGTGCATGCCCCAGGATCTCACAGGGAGGCTCCCTGGGATCTATCCCAACTGGTGGCTGTTGCTGGAGGATAAGTTCCTCTCTCCCTGCCCCAGGTTCCTGTTTGACAGAGTCCATGGCAAAGCCTCCCTTCTGCCGCCTGCGGCCGTGGAGGACGGGGATGTCCAGGCTGAGAGGAGCCGGGTGGAGTCTGGCAAAGCTGACTTCGACGTGGTGCAGCTCCAGAACCTCACCAAGATCTACCACCTCCCTCACAAACGCATCACAGCAGTGAAAAACATCAGCCTTGGCATCCCTGCTGGGGAGGTGAGCGAGGGGAAAAGGCTGTGGGCACCTCCCCATGTCACTGTCATCTTCTGTAATGGTTTGTTCTGCTCTGGCCTCTTCCTTTTTTTGCCTCATTTATTGTTACCTGGTGGATTTGGAACATCAAAGGACAGTTTGTAGGCCCTAGAAAGAGGGAAAGTGGATGGGAATTGATGGAGCTCTATTCAGAGCAGAATGTCTGCATGCTCAGTTTATACAGTGCAGTCTTGGGGGGGGTCACTGGGGATCACCAAGCGGTAAATGAAGACAGCGACAGCAGCAGGTGTCCAGCTGAAATTATTCACCTGAACTGCATGGGAGATGGTGAGTCAGGCTTATCTGCTTGTGTTTTCCCATCAGGGGTAGACAAATCACTTCAGCTGAACACACAGTTCCATGAATCAGGACCTAAAATTAACTCCAAAGAAAAAAACATTCTTTGGTCATGTCAGTGCAGTTGCCTCCCTGAGAAAAGACAGGAGTACACAGAGCATCTCTGAGGTCCAGAGGAAACTGGAGTCCAGGTTCTACCTCAGGCTGTGCACCTGACTTATGGGGAAGCTTGGAATTAATCCTTGGCACCTGGTTTATTTTAATTGCCTGCTTCCCACTGAGATGAAAGGACAGTATCCTCACATGGACACTGTGGTAGTCTTTATGGCAGAGGATTTTTTCTAAGCCAGGACTGGTATTGAGGTCTCTGACTTCTGGCAAAATTCACCCTGATGCTGGTGGGATTTAGGGCACCATTCCCCACCTGTCAGCAGAAGCTGTGGCCCTGTGTGCACAGAACCTGTTCCTGTATGGACCAAGGTGGGGAAGAGCCATGGATTGCTGTGCATCCTCAGCCCGGGAGGACTTTCACATCAGCTGGTCTGTAGTAATGATGGCAAAATAACCATAATTATCAGCACAATGGTGATGGCTGATGCAACACACAACTGCCTATCTCCAACCTTAGCAATAAAATGTGGATTTTATCATGAGATACTGGAACTACACTACAAAGAGACAGTTTTTCATCTTATTAAGTTAGTGCTTTGGTGACACTATGTGACAAAAACCTTTTGTTGATTAAGGTTTTTACCAGTGCCAGCCCAAACCTCACTCATCCCATTCCCATGAGCAGCTCTGTCCCTGTTGAGGGAAGGCTTTGCACAAATGAGTCCATGTGGATTTGGCCTGAGCTCCTGCAGAAATGCACATGGCAGTAAAAGGAATGGCTCTGCTGGAGACACATCCTTGATTCTTCACCATATTAAACAAATGCTCCTAATAGAAGCTTGAGTATATTGCACAATAAACTACCTCCATTATAACACTGGGATGCTCTGAGTTCCTCTGGCAATTCATCCTGCTCAAGGGGCTGGAGTAAGAAGGGGCAAGGTGCACTGAGCATCCATCTCAGCAATATTTCTGCATTACAAATCCAGCATGTTTTCATTTTGACTTTCCTTTCCCAGTGCTTTGGCTTGCTTGGTGTGAATGGAGCTGGAAAGACAACAATCTTTAAGATGCTGACAGGGGATATTGGAGCATCCAGCGGAAGGCTGCGGGTCCAGGATCATTCTGGGTATGGAGGATGTGATTTCTGGGGAAGCAAATCAACCTGAGAGCAGTTTTTAAGGCTGGGTGGCAAAGGAAGAGAGATGTAAAAGAGAAATGTAAAACACTCAAACCAGAGCAAAAGTAAACAAGACAGGGAAATCATCCTTTGAAGTTGGCATGGTTGCTTCCTAGGGGGTGGAATGTTGCTGCTCAGAGGTGTTTGTTCCACTTCAGTCCATTGCAAATGGGATCGGGTTCAGATCCTCAGCAGCATGATCCCACTTCTAAGCCAGACCTGGAGACCAGTAGGGCTCACCTCAAAGCTTCTTTAAGAGGTGTAGGCTTGGTGGCAACTGTGCCACCTGAGGTGCTGGCAGTAACTGGAGAGATACATACTGGGCACACAGCCTCTGCAGAACTGGGTGCAGAAAACTCTGGGAGCTCTGCAGATCCACTGCATTTTTCTTCAAGGGCTGGGGAAGGGGGTAGGGGAAAGGGGTTTTCTCCCTCCTGTTTGAATCCAGACTGTGCTGGAAGTTCAGTGTGTTTGCAGTGATGTGCCAACCTCCTTACACAGGTCCTTGAATGACATCAGTGAGGCCCACTGGTCACTCTTTGGCTACTGTCCTCAGGAAGATGCCTTGGATGACCTGCTGACCGTGGAAGAGCACATGTATTACTATGCTCGGCTGCACGGCATCCCGGAGGGGGACATCAAGGGAGTGAGTAGCAAGGGGTTTGACTCACAGCATTTTTGTCATTTGGAGCCTTTAAATGTGTGTTTCAGTAGGTACATGTGTGGTAACCATGGCCTGGACATGTTGTGGAAGCAGAACTCTTGCTCCCTAGGTTGTACTCCAGCTCCTCCACCGGCTGAACCTGATGGCCTACAAGGACAGAGTCACCTCCATGTGCAGCTATGGCACCAACAGGAAGCTGTCAACTGCTCTGGCTCTCATTGGCAACCCATCCATTCTGCTGTTGGTGAGAAATGGGGAACTTGGTGGGGGAGGAGGAGCAGGTCCTTAGACTAACAGGAAAACCTGGACAGTCTCACAAAACCTCCTCAGTCACAGCTTAAGGGACACTCTCCATGTGCCCGTGCTTGGCCTGACAACAGAAACCATCACAGGAAAGTTTAGGTTCCAGCAAACACTCATAATTTCTTTGAGGGTGTAAGAAAGTGGCAAGTCTTTTAGTTTCTCTGGCAGCATCTTCTAGAGGTCAAAAAGAGACTGTGTATTTGCCAGTTAAACTCTCCTAGTTCCCAGCTCTGTCTTGTTTTTTATTTCTATCAACTTACCTGCACAGCCTTGCAAGAAAAGCAGCATCCAAGGCTCCAAAACTGTAGGAGAGCAAAGTGGCCACTTCTCTCAGGATTAGAATGTAACTGCTTTTCTATGTTTGGCTTTCTGTCTTGTCTTTCACTCTGAATTTCTAGTTCTTCCGTGGGCTTACCCCATTGCTAAAACATACTTTTTGTGCAGGTTTCCCACTTGCTGTGTACTATATGTGTGCAGAGCTCTGTGAGCAGGATTCCCAGTATTAAATTGGATACCTGGTGGACATAAATATACCTTGTCCCAATTTCTGTTGAGTCCAGCACTGCTGCCTTTACTTCTGACCACCTGCCAGTGCTCTTGGTGCTTTGATCAAAAATCCCAATACAAAAAAATGTCAATAAAAATAGGAGGAGGGGGGAAATCCCTCTGTACTAACTGCTGCCTGAGCCCAGGCTTGTTTACTTTTGGAGTGCAAATTTCCATTCAGTCCTGTCTTTCCCAATAGGATGAGCCAAGCTCTGGAATGGACCCAAATGCCAAACGTCACCTTTGGAAAATCATCAGTGAGGAAGTGCAGAACAAATGCTCGGTGATACTCACATCCCACAGGTAGGGCTGGGCTGCTCTGCCTCCCTTTTTGGGCTCAGCAGAAGTGTGCAGAGACCCATCCCTCACACTCCCCACTGGTCCCTGCACAATTTCAGGGCACCAAGCTGTGACAGGTTTGGGGGTTTGTTGTGGCTGAGTGTGGTGTCCACAGAGACCCACAACAGTTTAGGGAACATCAGTGAGGAACATCAGTGGGAAGTGATTGTTTCTCAACCATATTTTTATACCTTCTCAGTGACTTACCAGAGTTTCTTGGTTGGTTTTGCAGCATGGAGGAGTGTGAAGCCCTCTGTACCAGGCTGGCCATCATGGTGAATGGGAGTTTCCAGTGCATTGGCTCTTTGCAGCACATCAAGAGCAGGTCAGTAAAATGAACCTATTTCACTTTTACTGAACAGCCTCGTGAGCTACTGACCTACAGCTCTGAGTGCTCAGAACATGAGACCTGTCCTATCAAAACAATGACTTTTCCTGGTTCATGTCCCTTATACATCACTGAAACTCTCTGTTAACTAATGCACTTTCTACTCCCTCACAGCCTCTCTTCCCAGAATGTGTCCCCCAAAGTAATCTGTTCACTGCTGCAAATGAGAAATGCATATTAGGGCTGAGCTTTGGTTTTACTAGTAATAACAATAGCTCAGCTTCTTACTAAGTTTCACTCTGGGTTAACAACCTTGACCCCATTCAAGCTGCACCATGCCTGGATTAGATTTCCCCAAAGAGGCTGTGCAGCACACTCAAAGGAGTTTCTTCATCTGTTTTTCTCTCTTCTACAGCATTAATTATGGTTTTCTTTTTCCCTTAGATTTGGAAGAGGATTCACCGTGAAGATGCACTTAAACAGCAGCACAGTTTGCACTGAGACGCTGACAGAGTTCATGAAGTCACACTTCCCAAATACATGCCTGAAGGTAAGCAGGGAAAATGCTTTCAGGAGAGGCTTTCAAAATCCCTTCAAACTGACCAAGAAGATCCTTGCAAGGTAGACATAGATCTGAGCTCAGAGAGTCACGCTTGTCACTGCTTTCAGCTACATTGTCCAAGGGCTGGAGCACTCCAGTTTCTGGTGGCTGGAGTAACATCAAGCCAAACTCTGCAGTGACCCTGTAAGGCAGCCATTAGGTAACCCTGTGTCCTGGGAATCCCTTTCCCACTGAAGCCTGGAATGGATGGAAACCCCCTTTAGGGTCAGTGGGTAATGAGATGCTTCCAGTACTTCCAGTAACTGAGTCATTGTAAGACCAGAGCAACTGAGTCACAAATCCCATCCATTGTCTGTAACCCAATCTCTGCAGGAATCAAAAACTGCACACCTGGAGCTGGAAAATGCTATGGCCACCCTGGAGCTTCCAGCCTTCCAGTTTAGTTGTGCTCTCCCAGTCACAAACCCCACAAGAACTCCCAGTAGGAAAACCCTGGTCCCTACCAGACAGTAACATTCAGAAGACTCCACAGCCCCTGCCCCTTCATCCTCCCATGGTCCAGCTGTTGGATCTGTTGGCTCTTGGCTCTCCCCCACCACTCCTGTTCCCACAGGATCGGCATTTCAGGATGGTGGAGTACCACGTCCCGGTCTCTGCAGGAGGGGTAGCCAATATATTTGATCTCCTGGAAGGCAACAAAGCAGCCTTCAACATCAGGCACTTCTCTGTGAGTCAGACGACGTTGGAGGAGGTAAGGAATTAAAATGTGAGGCCATCCATTTAAAACTGCTAACAGAGGAGCAGACTGATGGTTACACATAATGGACTGCTGCACACAATAGACTACAGTTTGAAAGGGATTTCCATCTATATTCCTCCTGGGGGTACTTTATCAGCACTGCTGCCTCCAGGTACCTCTGCTGGTGCTAGGGAAATGCGCACAGAAAGCTGCCTAGAGCATAAAGGATCTGTTCTTCCCTCTATCACTGCTGATTTCAGGAGCCTCATGGGTGTGGGTGAAGGGCAGAACTATGAATCACCCCCAAGTCCGGGGCTAGGCTTTCCACCGGTACTGAAAATACACCTAATTTCACTTTTTGGGTTGGAAGTTCATTTAGCATTACTCCAAACTTAGCTTTGGGGTTCATTCCCTTTTCTCTTGGAAGAACATTCCCAAAATCTCATAGGGAGCACATCAGCTGAAGGAATTGCCACAAGGACTCTCCAGAAGAAATCAGTGCCTAGAATATTAGGTTTGTCCCAGAGAGAGGAGCAGAGTTGCAGCCCTGTAATGCTATAGAGTGTGACACAGCAGTCTGGGAGGGGAGTTTCTCAGTGCTGTTCCAGTAAGGGGCAGTGGCTGTGAGAGAAGCAGACAGGCAAAGCACAGGAAGCCCCAGCTCAAATTCTGTGGGAGGACAGCTTGGATTTGTGGATATGCAAATGTGATTGCAGGGAGTGTTGTGGTGAGAGTCCTTTCTGTATTCATTAGCTGCTGTTGAAGGGAAGGCTGTTAGGTGTGATTTTATACACCTCTCTCTACACTCTGCAGTTGTGTGTGCACAGATGTCAATTAAACAGAGACAGATGGGTTTATGAAGTAATAATGGGACTGTATGACAGTGTGATCAAAATGCACCACTGCATGGGCATTGCCTCGCTGGTGCTTCAGGAACCTGAGCTGCAGAACAATGAGGTTCTGTGCAGGAATGTCTGCCTTTGGACCCTGAGTGTGGATTCTGCAGCACAGGAGTGCACATCCATTTATTTACATGAGCCCACAGAAGCCCAACCATTTGCAATTCTCAAATTCAGCATGAATGCATCCCCGAGTGCACTCTCCAGGCTCACAGTCACGTGAACAGCCATGCCTTTTATATATTCATGCATATCATAAATTATTTATGCTCTCACATACTGAGTGTTTTCCTTTAAACTTCCAGGTTTTCATCAACTTTGCTAAAGATCAGGCAGATCCTGACAGCGCGGACGCAGGTCCTGATGTGACGCTGGACAGCTCTGACACAAGCAGCCAAGCCAGCACCATAAGCTCCATCTATTGAAGGGATCCACCTACACAGGATCATAGAAGCTGGGGAAAAGACCTGACAGCCCCTCCGACCCTGTTTTCAGTGATTTTAGGGTGATGAGGATAAGCAGTCCCATTTTCTTACTTTGTTTTTTGATATGCAGTTAATTAATGCCACTAGGAACATGGTAGGTGTTTGACACTGGCACTTGGTTACAAATCAGATTGGTCTTTCCACAGGTTCTTCCCCCCTTCCCCCCCAGTTCTTGTTTTATGATCACTGTAATGGCTGTGAGGATTTAGAGAACATCACCTGCTGCTCGTGGCAGTTTGCTTACAGCAGACGTGGCCGTGATGGAGCAGAGGAGCTGTGGGCAGTGCAGGGTGTTTGATCACAAAGCAACCCCACAGCCATGGAGGAAAGCCCAGGCTCCACTCCCTGCTCAGCAGCAGACTTCCTGGGTGACTGTGAGTGGAAGTGGCTCCGTTTTGACAGGCTCCCCCCTGGGAAATGGGACTCATGGCCTTGCCCCTCCTCACAGGGGGTTGTGAGGATGCAGGTGTTATGTATTGACAGCCACAAAGGCCACTGCTGGGGGTCATCTTTGGGAATGACATAGAGCTTATCTGGTTATGTCAGCACAAATATAACTATTTTAAAAGTTAGTGCTTCCAGTGCTTTTGGTTTGTTCCTGTAGATTATTCCAGCTGTGTGTAAGTTCTCAAGTGAGTCCTCTGGTCCCAGGCAGTTCCTGGCTCTTGGTACCCAGTGGAAGGTGATTCCCCCATGAGCCCCTTTCTCCTGCCTGGGGTTCAGGGCTGCTCTGGTACAGCTGAGGAGTGGTACAGGGAGGTCTGTTAGCTGAATGCTCTGACAGGAAGAAGCTCTTTGCTTCATAAGACTGTATATCCCTGAGCACAGTAGAAGCAAGGAGCACCCCCTTTGCTCATAAACCCTCCATCTCCAGCAGCTTTGCCTCTCTGTGCCCTCTCCAGTGATCTTCCCCCTCAACCCCACATGCTGGTTGCCCCTGACTCTGGAGCTGTGTTTTCCCACATAACAAGGCATCATTAGCTCCTGCTTCAAAGACTCTGCCTGCTGCCTTTAAGGGAGTGCTCTGCCCACTTCTGAGAGCAGCCCCCAGCAGCTGAGTTCAGCACACCACCGCACACATCCTGCTCTCTTCCCCCTGAATGATTAATAGATAGAATAGTTTAATATGATTCTTTATTATATGTATCAGCATAAGGCCCCAAAGACTTGGGTTTGGGTCAGGGCATTGATGTACCTTCAAGCACAAAATGAACTTAAACTCTGAGCTCAATAAACTTGCTGTTGCTGGTAAAACAGATTGCAGATAAAGCTTTACCTTGTGAGACGTGGGGTGGCCCATACAACTTACCTAGGTTCACCCACACAATTCCAGCCAGGTGGTTTCTTTTTCCCTTTTTTTTTTTTTTTTTTTTTTTTTTTTTTTTTTTTTTTTTCTTCCTCCAAACTAATTTGAGTAAAAGGAACCTTTGATGAAAGCTGCAATGACACATCTTTGTTACCCTGACCATGAGTTTGACTAGTTCAGCTCCTGTGTGATGCCAAGGTTTGCTGTGATAAACGTGCAAGGAGTAGATACTTTGTAAAATTCCAAACACCCTTGGTATTCAGTGGGATACTGAAGTTCAAGGTTTAGCTGCTGCAAGGAGGTCACATCCTCTCCTTGGTCTTGGTGTAAACTTCTTACTGATAGCAGGAGGAGTTTTATTATGGATTGAAAGTATTATCAAGCTTTGAATTATGCCTCAACCTGCTGACTGTAATTAAAACTGGGATTCAGCTTCTTTCCAGAATGCATTTGACACCTGCAGTTTATAAGTAACTGAAAAAGCTGCCCAGACATCCATTGTAGCTTCTATTATTATGTCTCCAGCTCTGCAAAAGCTCTTTTTTCTCATTTTCATTGCACATCTTACACAGATCACAGTATAAAATTAAGCTTTTCTCTAATGGAGGGCTTGTGCTCCCTGCAAAGGACTTGGAGCATGAATGCCAATGATTTAAATGCAGCCTTGTAATACCAATCAGAGCATTATTTTATTATGTCGATGGCTTTGCAACTGCCAGTGAAAGATGGATCTTCAGACTCTGTCCAGATGTACTTTACATGTAATTGAGGGAGACTGATACAAAACTATTCTTTTGTCCCTTTAGAACCTACTAATCAAACAGGAAAAAAAAAAAAAAGGAAGTGATTCATTGGAATACTTCAGCAAGTTGCAATTTAATTGTGTAAAATAGAGTTTTGAGGGGAAAAAAAAGCCAAAAGCATCCTTTGAATTTCCACCCAATTCTGGCATTAATAGAAACATCTGCTCCATGTGAAATGTGTCACGGCCATGATCTACGCTCCCCGTTCTCACTCGCAGGTAAAAATAAACCATCTGCTCTTGCAATCAAGTCTGTGGGTACTGGTCCAAGCAAGACAGAGTTTATATACTGGGGGGAATTGAACTGAGGCCCGTGGAGAAGCTGTTACAGCCGTTTGGGGGCTGGAAGCATCTGGCAGGGAGGTTGTATATAACGTCACCAGGGGCTGAATTACTATCCCTGCCACATTGCAAACATCCCCACTCCCTGCAGAGCCTCAGATTCATCCCGTCCCTTTTGGAGGTAGGACATGCTCCAAGCACAATTCCGAGGCAAAAACCTTGGAAGCCAGTACTCTCCTGCCTCTGAACACCAGCTCCACACCTCCCATCTCTTCTTTGTCTCCCTGAGAAGGTTCCAGGTGTGGTCAGAAATACGGAGCACTGGTTGAGAAACCACTGGTGAGAATCTGAAAGGTTTTGGGCAGAGGAAGGATGGGGTCACTCCCCCATCCTCACCTGTGTGTGTAATACTGTGGGTGCCCCCCACTGTCAGCCCTCTCTGAATCCCCTCAAAAGTTGTGGCTTTACATGTCTCTGCTTTCAAAATGAGCCATCGAGCTGCCTCCTTCCTCTGGCCTGAGCAGGGAGCTGAGACTGCTGCCCCTCGAGCACGGTGTCACCTCTCCAGGAGCCAGAGAGGAGTGCTGCAGTCCAGGGGAAACAAGCTTTTCATCTTCCTCCTTTAATGCAGTGTCACCTCCGTCACCCCGATAGCCCCGATGGAGGCAGCAGCGCCCTCCCAGCGCGGTCACAGCCCCCGTGTGCTAATTGGAACCGGCTTCATTTAAAATGCTCCGGCACATCACACACACAAGGGAGAGGCGGTGCAGGAGGCACTGAGCGGGGCCAGGGACAGCGAGTCAAGGAGGAATCTCACAATTGGTTGTGGGCATTGCGAGGCTGATTGAAGTCAGGTTCATAATTAGAGTTGTGGACTTGGAGACACTGATTCAAATCTCCATCCTGGCTCGCCTTCATTTATCACTTTGTGCTGTTGATGAGAGCACGGTGCTGCTTCGGCCTGATCCTTGCTTAGCTCTGCTCTCGGTGCAAACAGCCACCGAGGGCTGGTTTTGCTGGGTCAGAAAGGGGCTGGCAGGGGCTGGAGGAAACTGTTCAGAGGAGCCAGTGTTAAGTAAAATATTGTAAATATAAATTCAAGGTCTCTAATGGGATTTTTTTTGGTCCTTTCAGGAGAGGTGCAGGAGTGGTTTTGTTACTGGGTCAGTCCAGAAAACATGTTTACAGCTCAGGCAAAAACATCCAGATAAACAAAATTCAGTGACTACTAAAGCTTAGAAGCTGATGGTGCCCACAGACCTGCAGCCTGTGAGGATTCACTCCTGGGATCCAGAATTTGTGGGACCCATCCTTGTATCAGGCTTAGGATGGGGCTTAGTCTGTTGTAGGAGCTCCAGCTTCCTTCCATTGCTGCAGCTTCACTGAGGCTGATGTGAGGCTTTTTGGCTTTTTACAAGCCAAGAAAAATATCTGTCCCTTCAGTTAATAAGGGAAAGGTTATTTTGTGAGCTGGTGGAGAAAGAAAAATGGGTTTTGGATGGCAATAGCACATAGCATGATTTTACTCTTTTTTTTTTTTTTTTTTTTTTTTTTTGTGGACAACAGCTGTGATCTTGCATAGCTCTAACGAAGTAACAACAGCATATTAAAAGTGAGCACAACACAGAAAAGCAGCAGTGGGGAATGACAAAAAACTGAATTCACCACAATTATTATTCCATGGCAGTATTTAAATAAAAAAAAATCACTCTAATTAATTTAGTTGTTCAGGGAGAGGATGGAAAGAAGGAAGATGGCACTAAAATAATAAGAACAACATTAGTAAGGGACACAGCCAGCTCTTGCTGTTGGCTCTGGTCCTCATGCTACTCACATACACAGCACTGGGAAGGAGGGAGCATGATGGGGAGCAGAATGGGGTGTGCAACCCATTCTGGGCCAGACCTGACTCCTCAAAATATCTGTAGAATGCACAAGATCACCCCAGAGAGTATCAGAGTTTTGGGTCCCATGTCACAGTGCAATCCTGCAGCACCTGGATAGAAGCATGTGCCAGAGTGGAAGAGTCCCACTGGCTGAGCCTGAGATGAAGGAAACAGATCCTTGTGCCTGCAACCCATGGAGCAACACTTGGAACCAGTTCCCTTTCCCAACTGCTCATCCTGGGGGATGCAGTCCCCACTTCATTGCTCACTGCTGCTGGAAGACCCTTCTGGAAACGAGGCCTTCACCAGGGGGAGCAATCCTGAGGGCCCAGTGCTGGGGGGAGGCAAGTAAATGGCAGCACTCCCATGAGCTGTAAGGCTCAAAGCAACAACCCCACCACCTCCCCAGCCTCGAGAGGAACGGAGGGGCCTTGGTGTGAAACAGTGAGTCTCTCACTACACCAGCAAGCTGGGTAGAACTGAAGCATCTCTTGGAAAGAGTTCAGGTCTTCACTGACTTCACTGACAAAGAAAAAAACAAAGTGTGGCCAGGACAATTCATGGTAACGCACGTGAGATGAAATCCATGTGAAGACAGGGAAATAACTGAGGCTCTTACCTCCATTAGCAGGTCAAGGTGAACTCTCAGCCCTCTATTCTTCACATCCTGGTTGTCAGGGGAAGGGTTTTGCCCAGCCCTCTGCTTGAGTGTGCACTGCC
Source organism: Aegithalos caudatus (assembly GCA_013389925.1). Lineage (NCBI taxonomy): Eukaryota > Metazoa > Chordata > Aves > Passeriformes > Aegithalidae > Aegithalos > Aegithalos caudatus. The sequence goes on from WEIU01015169.1 coordinate 223,130, forward strand.
TTTTTCCCAGCCAGAGACAAACAAATTGAAGAACATCTAGAGTGTGACAGGGAGGAGGAAGCAGGATGATCTGCCTCGCCATAACCAGACCCAGCTGGGTTATTCCTGCACAAGACAGCAATGAATTTAAGTTAAAATGATGCCAACCAGATTGAAATGCAATTAAAGGAGTCCCCTTAGGGCTGTGCATCCAATTAGTGGCATACCTTTAATTACACCAGTGTAGTTTCAAACAGACAGGTGCTGAGAGGGCCAGCAGCACAAAGCTGAAGCCTGCCTGGTGACCCATATCCATGAGATCCCAGAGGAGCTGCACGTGGGTTTGCATCACCAACAGTGGCTCCTCCTGCCCTGGGAAAGAGCCCCTAGGGTGACCCAGCCCAGCCTGGGAGCAAGGCAGAGGAGAAACACAGAAACCTTTTTCAGCTTTGTAAGAGCAATTTTCTCCAACAGACAAATACTGGAAAACATTTAAGATCCAGGTGTTTCTAAAAGGTAAGAGTTTTTTACACTTTTTTGTACCTGCCATTTCCTTCGTGCAGTGCCAGAATGTACCCTGCCTCCAGGAACTCTGAAAGTTAAAGCGCTGGAATTGACTTAAATAAGAAAACTCATTAAAAAATTAACAATGCAAACAGTAAGAATTGCTAAAAACACCAGAGCACTTCTAGCTGTCCCTCAGCTATCCCTGTGGAGTTACATGAAGTAAAAGAATTCAAAATACCTCCCCACCTTTAAGCTTGAGCATAATGCCAGCCCCAAAGCATCCAGCAGTGAGTCTGGAGTATGGTCCTCGGTCTGGAGCCTTAGTTGGAGTCCCTGTCAAAGTCCCTGTAGTCAGGCTGCTCTGGACAGCAGCAGGGTGTGCAACCACACCTTGCTCCCCCAGATTCTTATTTAAAATCCTGTCAAAGAGAGAAAATAAAGCTGAAGGAGACTCTCCTTTGCCCATTGTACCACAAAGCCTGAGGACTGGAGTGTGTCAATAATCCAGGTACTCCGTTTTAATGCAAACCCACATCAACTTGCACCACATCAAACCCTGGGATAATTCTGAGAGGTGCACGGAAGCAGGTGCTTCATCCACCTTAACGTGCTCCTCCTCAAGTGTTTCTTTAAGTACCTTCAATGTCAGTAAAACGAGCAAAAGTCGAGAGCATAGGCTTAATCAGATTAACAATTATAATCATTCCCATCCATCACTGCAAAGCAGCTGCGGTGCTGCAGAATCCGTTCTGCTCCAGGAACCCAGGGAATGGGAGCCATACCTGATCAGCCAGACAAGGGCAGCTCTGGGCTTGCCATAAAGAGGGAGAGTTCCATTGCTCAGCCTGACTCCTTTATTCATTTCTTTATGCACCTCCAGAGCCTCCCCAGAAATTATTAAAGCCTCTCTGAGGAGCTCAGCACTGCAGAGGGAGCGATTCCTCCTGGGCTGCTGCTGATGCTGTGATAATGCCCTGTGTGAACGTACTGGGGCAGGCACAGGCAGTGAGGCCTCTCCTCTCACCTTTCTGCAATGCAGCATTTGGCCATCCTCATTACAGACTCAGCAAGGGGCTTTCCTCTCCCTATCTGCTCTTTGCCACACATCGATGGATGGCAGCAAAGGCAAAGATGGGATGTTTGTCATAAACACCCTGGCTGCCTGTGTGAGGGACCCTCCTGATCCTCAGGCTTGGGTTATAAACTGGGACATGTGAAATGGGGCAGGATTAGAGAGCACCATGACACTGCAGCAATAGGGACCTTCACTGGGAAGATTTGGGCTGAAGACCAGGCAGTGTACAAGCATGTGCAACATTTAAAGGTGCTAGAGCTAAGGCTGGGCCTCCAGACACCTGCAGGGGATGGAGATGTTGGAGGAGGAATGGGATGGTTTGCTCCATGCCTGCTGCCCTGCCTTTTCTGACTGGAGGCAGCAGAGCAGAGGGATGCAGATTCAGACCGAATTCATATTGAAACCATTCCAGAAATTCCATGTGCCAAAGCCACATAACTTTCCTACAGGAAAATGTCATTACTGGGTGAATGTCAGTGACCCGTGAGAGCAAGAAACATTCACAGCTCCCTTGGAGAGTCTTGATGTTATAAAGGGTCATTTTTTCACTGTGAATTTCCTACATGGGGCAATTTCAGGGCTTGAAATCAGCTCATATATGATGCTAGTACAGTGCCCCTGTGAATAATACAGCACCACTTCTCCCATCAAGAGAAAGGGGAGAGGCAAGTTTCCCCCTGGACTGCTAAGTTTCTGTATTACTATTATCAGGTTATCATCATGATAAATCAAAGCTGCTGTGTGGTGCTTCCCTCCGAGCCCCTCTGGCATTCCTGAGCACTGGCTCAAGCAGGAATTATGGGGTGAGCTGGCTTGGGCTGTGTAAGGGAGCACTCCAGCCTGTGTGGTTATATACAAGTCCTTGAAGTCACCTTAGGATGTGGGAAGCTGTTTTCCCATCCACCCAGGCTGTGACATGCAGAGGTGCTTAGCACCAATCTAGTGAAAACAGGAGAGTCTGTAGCCAGGGCTTTCCTATCCCCCTGGGCCTGTTTGCAGAATGGAGCAGGAAAAAGGAGCCCGTCCAAAGGATTTGGATCGCTCAGGGCAGGGGAGTCCCAGCAGCAGGATGGGGCAGTGTGGCTGCAGGACTGAGGCTGTGCACTGGCTGTGGGAGGGCAAAGGAGCTCACAAACCATCCTGCTTCCCTCAGGTGGATCAAGGGGAGGGATTACAGGAAAACCAGAGCACAAAAATAGGGGTTGTGCTTGCAGCATGAGTGTGTCATTTGAGTGACAGACCCTGATAGCCCAGAGGGGAGGGCGCCATGGTGTCATCCCCTGCCACAGTTTGGCTCTCTTCCCTGCAGAGCCTGGAGGAGCCAGACCTGCTCCCTGGCCAGGAGGAAACAGCCCCCATGGCTCACGGGTCAGACCACTCTTTTTTCTGGAAGTTTATGGCAATCCTATTTGTGGATTAAAATGCAGCTGCCGAAGCTGTTGGTACAGGATTTACAACGCGGCCTCAAAATACAGGAAAGAAGGAAAGCTGAACTCTCCTTTGATGTTTGCAAGTGTAAACTGCAGACCTGAGCTGAACACACTGTAAATAAGGATCATTAATCATCAGCTAAGTGCCGTGCAGTTGCTGTTATTTACTATAACAACATAAATCATCAGGAGCTGCTATCATGTTAATTTGGATTTAGTATGGATTAGTATGGAAAAAATAATATCCTCACCTATTTACAGAATACATAACTTTACTTGCAAACACACACAGATGTGCTGTGGCTTTTGTTCCTTTTGTTTCCTCCAGTTAGGAAGCAAGTCAGGAAAATGCTCTGGGAGCTCTGCATGTCAGGGATTGCCAACAGTTCAGGCTAAGCTGCAGCCCACCAAAATCTGTCTTGTACTGACAGAGTAAATCAGCACTGAGGGGAAAGCAAGACCAGGAGGTCTTGGACCTGTTTTGTCACTCCAGCCCTCCCTCCAGCCCCCAGTGCAGGGCACAGTGCTGGCACTTTCCAGCAACTGCATTGCATCCATGGATCTCTACAGTAACTCCACAGGTTTCCCTGTTGTGTTTTTTTGGTTTTTTTTTGTTTTGGTTTTTTTTTTTTTTACCTGCAGCTCAACTCTGGCTTTCACATTTAAAAAGCACCAGGCATGGGTTTTGTGGGATGCTGGAGCCTGCTGCTCCTCCCTTTGGAAGGAAGGCTTAGCAGGGAAGGAGCATTCATTTTAAATTAAGAGAGCATTACCCACATATTTCATATTCTCCAGAAATGCCAGCTGTACTCCTTGCTGATGTATTTTTTTTTTCCCTGATTTGATTTTATTCACACTAAAAGGTGGGGCTGAGACACTCATGCACCAGAGCAAGGCTGGCAGGGCACCAACACGGCTGTACTTGGTGTTTGGTGTTTGGGGTGAGATTGGCTCCACCCCTCTCCACAGATCATTTCTAAATTTGGTGGTGACACAGCTTCACTACCCAGTGAAATCCTGGTGCTTGGGTACAGCATCTGTCTCTGCCCTCAAGCACTCAGGCAAAGTGGGGGGTGTCTTCTCTACCCTCAAAATAACTTGAATTTTTAAAGTGAGGCAGGTTTGTTGTTGGGAAATCACAGCAAATTTCTTCACAGAGTCAGTCCAGCACTCACAGTCCTGGTTGTCTACTTTATCCTGGTAGAACTGGAGGTGCTGAGCCCTGACTGAAGGTGTGGAGATCCCTGACCGACCTCATGGGGGTCACCAGTGCTAGTCCTGATTGAGAAATAGGGCCTTGATATCTGGGAAACAATTATGGTTTGCATTCTTAAAATGTAACTGGAAGGGAAATAAAAAGGATTTGATTTTTTGGGATGGCCCAAAGATTTCCCTTAGGCTTGAAGCTGTAACAATACATTTAAAACCAGTCACAGTTAAAAAGAACAAAAGCAATGTTGCACCTGCACTTTGAACTCCACCGGGTCAAAAAATGCAAATAATTGCTTTTAATGGTCTCTCTCATTTTTAACCTGTGTTTTGTGTGTGCCAGACAAACAGACATCAAACCAGGGTGAATCTCTCCAAGCATCGAGCCAGAGCTGAGGTTTGCATAAATTAAAACTGGGTTAATTTTAATAACTCTAGCACAATAGGGATAGTATAATAAGATTAATTAGAGGGGGACTAATAAGAGGGTTCAAGCCACAGCAGTACCCACACCCAGGTTCATAAGCAGTTTCCTTGGACTTATCTGCCACTCAGCTCAAGGGCAATCCAACATCTAAAAGCCACTGCAGAGCCTTGACTGTGTTTTCCTGAGCATCCAGGCTCGCCTCTCACCGACCATATGTCTGTCTCTGTCTGCTAGCAGATTGCACCAAATATTTTCCTATTTTATGGTGGCTGAGCAAACAAACACCATCTGTGGGGCTCGCCGAGGGAAATCCTGGCCCCCCCGCCCCCGGCACCAGCGGGAAGGCAGCCACACGTGTCCATGGGGCTGACATTTCTGACATCCACAGCCCAAGACAAGAACTTCCCTCTGCTCCTCATCTCTGCCCATCCGCCTGGTTGAGTCAGGACCTGGCACTTTGTAGATTTAATTTCAGATTTTATTGAAGAACGGCTGGGTCCTATCAAAGCAAAGTGCCTGGCCTGACCCAGGTTAGTGGGACTGCCTTGGGGTGGTGGTAGGTGGAAGAGGGCACGAAGGCTCTTTTTCAGGTGGCTCTGTCTTAGATGTTATCCACCCTGCTGGGAGCTTTGGGCATTTTCCAGACACGCTGAAATCCCTCAAATCCTAGGACTGATGGGGACTTTTTGTCTTGCTTGACCTGCTTAGAGACAGAGTTTTTGGAGGGCAGCTAATGTGGGACACAATTTATTCCTTGTTCAAACCTTTTTTCCTTTGGAAATGAAAACTCTAGAGGGCTCCACTTGGTAGGGAGGGTCTGTGCCATCTATCCGTGCACCCCAGCACTGGAACAGAGGAGCATCAACAGTTACTGCAGCAAAGATATGAACGTGGTCCCCAGCTGAGCACAGGGTTTTCTCATGCCTTGCTGTTCTCTGTTACTTGCCTTTCTGCAGGAAATTCCTTTTCTGGTCAAATCAGAAGGGTAATTTAAATTTTGTAAAATCTCCCACAGTTTTGACCCATGTGGGCATTGACAGAGATCTCCTGCCAGGCAATGGGCAGGTGGAAATTACACTGTCACCTCTTTTGCTTTTCTGCTTGTGCTTCTGCAGTGCTGGGCCCAGAGCTTGTGCTCTGACCAAATTTTTTGTACAAGTGCCCTTTGGATTTAGCAATTCACATGGTGAAAGCAGAACCAATGAACCACAGGCTTCTCTGCTGCTACCTTTAATTAAAAATGCCATGTCTAACACCAGCAGATGTTCCTGCTATCGAGACTCGAGGAATAATTTAATGCCATGTAATGCAATGCTGACTGTGCTGCTTAGTCTGAAAGTGTAATAGGCTTTTTTATTATTATTATTATTTCCTTTCGGGCATCAAATCCCTCAGTATTTGGAATCTTAAAACTCGGTAATCTAACAGCCCTAATCAATTACTGCACTGAACGATCTCAGCAGCTCCATGTCTGTCAAACCAGTGCTGCAGCCCACGATGCCTCTGTGACCACAGGGCTTTGGGTGAGGAGCAAAATTTGCCCCAGAGGGGTGGCCTGAGGAGCAAACTAAGCCTGTTAAAGCCTGTGATACAGACATTTGGGGAGAGAGGGAATTCAAAGATGAGGCTGCACCTCCTCCATTTTTTTCTGCAGTCTTCTGATGAAGAGGATCCATCCTGTTGCTTGCTGTGGGTGCTCAGCATCTCAAGCACCCTTTCCTGGCAGGGTGCAGAGGTTTCAGGATGTGCTCCGTATTCAGGTGGATGAGAGCAGAGGGATCCCCTCTTCACGGAGCTTTGGCTCTTTTAACCCCTAGGAAAACCACCGATTTACAAAACTCAGTGGAACTGCTTCCCTCTGCACTCTCCTTCCTGTTACACGATGGATCATATAATAATTGTATATTTGTTGAGAAACAGCTGGGGAACTTCACTAAATGAATAAAATATCAGGTAGTGGTGTATTTCCATAAAAAGGTCTTTACCAGATGGGCAATGTTTGAAATGAAGCACGAGGTAGGCGAGGATTTTTTACCTTCCTCGTCAGCCAGGGAGCTGAGCCATCCTTCAGTACAGGTTTGGCTCCAGACCTAAACATTGTTTGGAAATCCCATTTCCAGCCCAGCACAGTGAGGATGAGCGTTGCCTCAGCGGGGTACGGAGCCGCTGATTCATGCACGCACCGAACGCCGCTGCCTCACTACATCACACCACTGCTGAAACCCTTTTACTGGCTTTCTGTCATGCAACAAATTTATTTTAAAGTGTGTGGGCCTTATACTGCCTGGAATGGCTTTACTTGTACTTTAAATACTGCATAAACCAAATGTAGAGATATATTTCTTGCTTCCCTCTGTTCCCCCCTATCATTTTTTTCTTGCTTCTGACTGTCCAATTGGTTGCAGTAATTCACTGCTGAAGAAGACATTTCTTAGATTTCCAAGAGCGCCAGCTCCTTAACCTTTATAAAATTAAGGAGAATGAATCATTCGTGACTTTTACATCCTTCTTGAACGCAAGTATTTGTTAGATGCAGGCTGCCCAGGGCAGTGCTTTGCCTCAGTTTAACTTAGTTGTAAATGTTTGTAAATTCCCACATAATGTCTCAGCACAATGGAAACTACTGCATCTGTGGATTTATTGAGAGAGACACTAAACATATTTCAGCTGGAGGAAAGGAAGAGGAGGCACTTATCTGGTTTACTGGGCTATACAGTATATATCGGCATCTCATATTTTGTGAACATAAATGCCAGGTTGACTCAAGAGATCTATGGATCAAGTATTGCTTGTAGCCTGCTCCGAATGCTTCAAATTGTGTTAAAGTTTCATCTCAGCAGTGAGGCCTTTTGCCATCTTTCAGGATCCCTGGTGCACTGGGAAATGGTGGGAGCTGGGATTTTGGAGCACAGGATGAGCCAAGTAACAGGGAGTAGAATGTTAAGATTATGCCTGCTAATTCTTCATTCTTAAAGGAAAAATGACAGGCTTAGCTTGTTTTGTGAGTTTATCCTGGTTTTGGTGATGTGAGGGAGCAGATCGCTGTCACAGCTCCACCCCCTGCAGCCCAAGGAAAGGAGGGAGTGTGCCCATGTGTCCCTTGCTGTCAGTCCCCTCCTGCATGCAGCTGTGTTGGTGCACGCACACAGGATGGGAAGAGGCACCACGGGACGTGCCAGTCCCCTGGCTTGCAGGGCCTGGGGACAAGCTCCTCTTTGGGCAGCAACAGGCCCAGGGCACCTCTGCCTGCCCCTTTCCCTGCCCCAAGACAGGAGAGGAGGATGCTGTGCCCTGAAGCAGCTCACGGCACTCAGATCCCGTCAGACACACACATCCGAGTCCTCCTGCTGCCCGCGAGCATCCAACCCCACACGCGTCCCTCTCCAGGTGTGCTCTGTAACACAAAGTGGGTTTTGTTGCGGTTCCACGCTCGCCTCCGTGGCTGCTGTTCCTTCCCCAGCGCCGCTTCCCTGGCGGATCCGCGCCGCCGGGGGTGCAGGGCTGTCGGCAGAGGGGACACGGCGCCGTGTCATTAGCGCAGCGGGGCTTCCCTGAGCGCCAGGAAACAACCCATTCCAGAGACACCGCCACACTTTTCACAGCTGGATCCCAGAGCGCTGATGCAGCTCCTGAGCTGCCGATGGCAGCAAAGAGCCCTGCTCTCCACGCCGGGGAAACGCGGCTAGGGAGGATCGGCGTGCTGGCGTCCATCCATTCATCCATCCCGCTCTGGGCCTGGTTCTGTAAGGACAGTGTCACCTGCAAAGGCTGCTCTGTGACCTTTCAGCCCCTCCATGGATTCCTCTCTCACAGATAGGGATTGGGAGTTACCATGAATGCAGAGAGCGCGATGCTGCTTCACCCTGTGATGTGTCAGCTTTGCCCCAGACGACACAAGCAAACATTCTCAGGTCCAAAGTGCTGAGAGATTTCACAATTCCATATCCTCTGTGGAGCTCACTTCCCTGCACCTCTAGCTCATATTAATAAAAAAGATAAATATTTAGCCTTCTCTTAAAAAAAAAAAAAAAAATAAAAAATCACATTTTAGATCAACCCCGGTGTTCAGAAGCCACGGAGGGAACAAGCTACAGAAGCAGAGGAGTGTGACTCTTGAAATGGGAAAACCTCCCTCTTGGAAGACATTAATAACTTATTAAGAAATACTTTCAGCCCTGATTTAACACCCATTTAAGCAGAACTCCTTCTGTCTAGATAAGGTAAAGCTGGGACACCCCTCTGATGGCTGTTTTCTACGACTGTCACAAACCAAATTTTGCAGCTCCATGCCGCCATGTCCTTTTATGATGAAGTTCCCTCAAAGAATAACTCGCTCGCTTTAATCATGTTTTCTCCGAGATTTATGGCTTGATGCTTATTCACTGGCGGAGCTTCTCCACGTGAAATGTCAGTAAGCCTGTTATAAATTGCTCCTGGCATTCCTGCTCTATCTTTTACTTGGCCAGGAGTATTTCTACCTGAAAGTGATAAATTCCTGCTATAACTGCTTTATGTGCTCCAGTAATTATGCTGTAGAGGGATGTGGGGGCTGCGTCTCTCTGCAGGTACTGCCTAAAAAACATCAACCTGCAAAAGTGGGAGATTGGGCTGTGGCCTGGGGGGCTGCAGGACACACAGGCTGAGGGGAAAAACCACCCTGGAAACCCAAAATAGCTGTGACAGGTATCTCTGCCAGAGGAAGCTGAGGAATGGATAGAAGAGAGAGAAGAAAATTAAATGTTTAAAGTGGAAAGGCATTGGCATGGGGCAGGTGCTATGCTTGGGCTGGGTGCCAGGCATGAGAGGTGGGTGCCCTCAGCACCACAATGCTGTGCCCACCCGCCTGTGTCAGCCCCCTTTGAGTAGTGTGTTAGGTGTGTTTGTTATAGATACACAAACATAGGAGCACCAAGTTTGGATATGTGATCAATTTGGATGCTGTGAGCTAACAGCATGGGGATCAGAAAGGCCTAATGGGTCCTGCACTTTGGCCACAATAACCCCCTGCAGCTCCAGGCTGGACAGAGGGGCTGGAAGGCCCTGGGTGTGCCAGTGGCAGGGGCTGAACATTAGCCCAGGTAGGCAACAAAGCTCAATGGCACCTGGCCTGTAGCAGGAATAATGTGGCCACAGGACCAGGGAAGTGATTTTTCCCCCATGCTGGGCACTGGTGAGGCCACACCTCAAGTGTTGTGTCCAGTTCTGGGCACTTCAGGACAAGACAGATGTTGAGGGGCTGGAGCAAGTCAAAAGGGGGGCAGCAGAGCTGGGGAAGGGGCTGGAGCACCAGGAGCAGCTGAGGGAGCTGGGAAAGGGGCTCAGCCTGGAGAAAAGGAGGCTGAGGGGGAACCTGGTGGCTCTGCACAGCTCCCTGACAGGACGGGCAGTGAGGGGGTTCGGGCTCTGCTCCAGGGAACAAGGGATGGGACAAGGGGAAATGGCTTCAAGCTGCTTGAACGTGTAGCCCCTGAAGTTTGGAAGTTCAGACACTCTGGGCTCTGCAATGGACTTAGAGACCTGTGTGGACCCTTTTCTACTATTACCCTAAAGTTCAGAACTGTCTGGGTCCTGTACCAAACTTGCGCAGTTTGATATAGGTAGAGACAAAAAGACCCATTTTTTCTTCAAGACTGTTAAGCTATTCTTTCAGACCTAGTCCTTCCTGAAGATATTAACAGCCAAGTTTCCCTATAATTACTGAAGACTCCCACCCATCGAGTCGCAGGTGAAGACATTAGCACCCGTTTTCCTTGCCACACGCTAATTGCCCCCCCTGCTTCTGGAACGTGCGTCCCGAATTGCTCCCAGCC
>WEIU01015169.1:233669-263567 GCA_013389925.1 Aegithalos caudatus
GAACTGCAGTGAGGGAAGCGATGAGGGAGGTGCTGCGCGGGCGCTCGGGCAACCAGCCGGCCCTGGGCAGCCCCCTCCGTCACTGTGCCCCCTCCATGGCGCCGCCCGGTCACCCCTGGTCCCACACCCGTGCCTCGCTGGGGCGGCTGGAGAGGGCGTTGAGTTGCTCCCGCTGGTAATGGATATCCTCCTTCCCTTTTCCCTCCCTCCCCCGACCCGTTTTCCTCCACGGCCCCTGCCGTGTGGCCGTGTATGTTAAAAGTGCCGCGTTTCTCCTTGCTCTGCCCACAGCGCCGGCGTCCTGCGGGAGCCCGTGTCCCTGGGGCAGTGCGAGCACATCTTCTGCCTGTAAGTAGCGGGGCTGGCCGGCCCGCCCGCCGCCGTGCTGCCGAGAAAGGACGGGGAGGGGGGCACCGCTGGAGCCTTCTGCTCCTTCCGGGGGGCTGAGGGGGAGAGGAGAGCGGGAGCTGCTGTTCCCCTGTGGGTCCCATGCAGGATGGCTGGTTTAGGCTTCAGGATGCTGGCCAGGTGTGAAGGGAACTTTCAGTCTGATGGATGGAATTGTCCGCTTGTAGTGGGGTAGAATTAGAATACAGCTTGCAGTTCTCATCATCCTGAACTTCTTTCTTCTCACATAAAGAAAAAAGAGCAGCTTGGGATGGCGTTTCCTGTTTCCAAGCGGGTTTTCCTTTGCCCCAGAGGGTTGGGTGGTGCCTGTTGTTGGTTTGGCCTTCTACCAAGACTTTGCTCCTTCAGATCTGCCCCTGTGGCTGTTCCTGTTTTCACACATACCCAAACACGTTGGCATGGGCAGCCTTACCTCTGCTTAGAGCTGGTTAAATATTCTGAGTGCTTCAAAAAACTGACTTAAATTAGAAACTCTCTGCCAGCAAGGCACTTCTGAGGTGATGGTGGTCACGTCACCTATCCTAGAAAAACTCATGGCGTTGTGAGAAGGCAGTGAAATGTTTGTGCTCTTGGGTAAGGTGGTGGAACCCTTGGGCTGCTGTGTGTGTCACTGCTCTTCACGGCATGCACATTCAAACACAGGGAGTTAAAAGGTCTGCTGTGTATCTTAAAGAGTTTCTCTGCACAGCACAGGTGTAAGCAGTCTGATAAAAATCCTACCTTTGTCAGGGTGAAGAACAAGGATATTAACTTCTGCTTGTAAGCTAGCATAGATACTCAGCTTTGTAGTAGTCACTATGTCAGTAAAAGCTGAGGAAACCCTGCCTCCCTCATGGATGTGTATCCACTCCCTATCTTCAGCTGCACTTTTCCAATAGGAGTTTACAGTTTTGGAGGCCTGAAAGGTAAAATACAAGTAGAATATTCACTGGCTTTTCAAGGAGTAACAGATCATGGGACAGATGCCCTCAGCATTTCTTCCCCCAGTATGCATGTACTAAAAGATGCACAGATGATTTATTTCTCTCCAGATAAGTGTTCTTTCCCAGCTGTGGCCATTAATTGCTGTAGAAGATTCTTGAAGAGGGACCTTTTACAAGAGCACATAGGGGCAGGACATTGGAAATGGCTTCATGCTGAAATAGGGCAGGTTTACATTGGATATTAGGAAGGAATTCTTCCCTGTGAGAGGGTGTGAGGCCCTGGCACGGGGTGCCCAGAGAAGCTGTGGCTGCCCCTGGATCCCTGAAAGTGTCCAAGGCCAGGTTGGACAGGGCTTGGAGCAGCCTGGGATAGTGGAAGATGCCCCTGCCCATGGCAGAGGGGTGGAATGAGATGGGCTTTAAGGTCCCTCCCAACCAGAACCATTCTATGATTTTGCTGTTTGAAGGAATACCTAAATTATTTATTTCTACAACCTGTCTACGGATTATTTTGTAAAATAATACCCAGAAATGTGTAAATTTTTAAAATAAATATGAACATGTGGCTTAATAAATGTAATTGTTTAGCTGTTGGGCATCTAACGCCTTGTGGTTTTATTTTGGATGACTCATGTGTATTCTGGGTGTAGATTCAAATCACCCACTGTCCATTGAAGTTTTGTGGGGTTTTTAAAGAAAAATTTTCCAAACATCAAGAGGACCATGTAGTTTGTATTGATGAGGCTGGGAAGAGAGTCTTAAGCACTCATTAGCAGCTATGTTGTACTCAAGAAAAAGGAGTTTCTTTGCTTTTATCTGAGTTATTGTTCTGATTGATCTTTTTTCTCTTCTATGTCTGACCTTTTAGCAGCAATTTCATCTGTCCTTTGATGACTGAAGTCTTGGACAGTGGCTATTTTTTTAAAATAAACCTGAGGAAATTCAGATTAATTTATTTAGAAGCAAATTAGATATTTTCAATAATATTTGCAGTTACCCTGAGCCATTCTCAAAACTAAATTACATAAAATCACAACGTATTTGCCACACCTTAATAACCTATCCAGTAAGTCCAGCTTGCTGCTGTTTCAGTTATGACTCAGGACTGCATGTTGGTCACTGATGTTTAACTGTTTATGACAAATTTCCAGTACTGTTTTTTGTAAAGGTGGAGACAAAATGAGTTATATTCTGTTGCATCTGGAACTTTTAAAGTAGCACTGTCAGCTCTGACTTTTTAGGTTCTGTTAAATTTAGGTTCTGTCAAGATTGAGTGCTGTGAACTGATTCTGGTCCACTGCTGAAGACAGACATTTATTAACACACCTGGGGAGAGTGGCTGGAGCTGGCTTCTGAAATACGGAGTGAAAGATCTGAAACTGATGAACTGCAGTACTCAGGTCACACATAAACAACTGGTTCTCCCTCGTCATGGTTTTGTTATGGACTGGGATGTTTATCAAGATCAGTTTCTGCAGTTCTCTTGGGGTAGCTGTGCTAGGTTACTTGCAGTCATTACCAGCTGACAACAGAACCCCAGCAGCTGCAGGTAATGAAGAGAGGTTGTGTAGGAAGTCTTTGTGCATTTCCTTTGCAGTGCCACGTACAGGGCTGGGAAGCCTGAGGCCAGCTTCCTTAGAGAAGGAGACCTGGAGGCCCTTCCCTTTGCTCCAAGTGATTTGTCAAATACCATCTGGGTCTCCCAAGCGCAGCAGTGCCTCAGCCACAAAGGCCTCTGCCTGTCTAAAGCACAAACCACACAATTAGCAGCAGTTTTTACATGAGTGGTGGTCAGGTAACTGAGCCCGTTGAAATTGATTCAGTCTTGACTGTGTGGAATTATAACCTCTATTAAATAGGATAGATCAGAAATGAGATGTAGCAATGGCCTTTGACTGTTACAGTTCAGATGGCAAATCAAAAGGTCTTCTCACTGGCCTAATCAAAAGAATAAAAGATTTTAGGCTGATTTGGGGAGAGTAGTATTACTGAGTAAATCTGTTTCCCCACCTATCCCACCATAAATGCTGTGAAAAGAGCATTGATAAACTACTCTGAGCACCTAGAGAACCTCATGGGACTTCGTACAGAGAAATGTTCACACGGGTTAGACTTCTTCTCAGCATCAAGCAAATTTTAACTAGGAAAAAGCAGAAATTGTAGTTTACTGTGGGTTGGCTTTCTGGCACTTGTTTAAAAATGGAAGGTTGCAGAACATGTAAAAGAATGTGTAGTTTTAACTGCTAGGCCTAACTGTTACCTGGAGTCAAACAGCAGTGGAGCTTTTGAAAATTTGGGACAACTTGTGGGGCACTGCATTTTTCATGACTGTCCTGACAAGGCTCTGGAAGTGGGTTGCTTAATTAAGTTCAGCTTGTCACTTGCCATGATAAATATGTCCTGTCCTGCCTTTGTGAGTAACTGGTGCTGGCCTCGCGACGGGGGTTTGTCAGTGCTGAAATAAGAGATTCTCTGGGCTGTGGGTCGGTGTCGGGAGCAGTGGGTAACTTCCACTGCATAACTGGTTTTCCTTTTGCCTTCCAGGTCCTGCGTGGGTGGCTGTGTTGGCACCGAGTGCCCCGTGTGCCACGTGCCAGCCTGGGTGCAGGACGCCCAGATCAACCGGCAGCTGGAGAACATGATCCAGCTGTGCAGCCAGCTGCGGGAGCTGCTGGGCACCGACACCTCTGGTGAGATTCGCCTGCCTCCCTGCTGGCTGCAGAGTCTGGGCCACCCCATCCCATCTTTACAGGGAATGAGCGGCGCAGCCCTGCTTAAAATTCTGAGAGGCTGCTCTAAATCACGTTTGGAAAATTTGATTTGAAGAGAGCTGTCTGTATGGATTGCTCGTTGTTTGAATGTGTTTTACTAAGAAACCCGCGTGAGCGGGTTAGTCCATAATTCATTAGAATCCATCTTCCAGAATGACATAAAAGTGGGAGAGGTTGCTGAGTCTCGTGGCACAGAGCAGGGGCACAGGTTGTCATGTCTTCTGGGAGCCCCAGTGTGTAATGTTCTGCAGTGTATTAGGGGGGCCCTGTTAAGGAATCAGTGCATATCTTCTCCTGCCTCTCTGGGTTTCTGTGCACTCAGTCGTGCCTGCTGTCCCGGTAATTTTCAGCTCAGGGTTTTTGCACATGGGAAAAGCTATCTATGTTCCTTGCCTAAAAAGGGGAAGGAAGCGAGTCTTAACTCATTTCTTTTTCAGGTCCCTAACAATCAGCTAGTCTGCCGCAGTGAAGTTGTGTCATTGCTGGCTGTGCTAGAAGGTTACAGAGAACATACTGTGAATTCATCTCTATCAAATTTTAGGTTGTTTGTCAAAGTAGGAAAAACTGTCCTGAAATAAGCGTAGGTGATTGTGTGTTTCTTCTGTAAGCTCAGAGGAACATTTATGTAATACCAAGTTTTAGAAAACATTCATTTAGTTGTCAGATGCAGAATGGGTAATTCTTCCTTCATTGTTGCTTCCTAATATGTTTATCTAAGCTAAAGATTCTTTTTCTGTGTCTGATCCCATCAGCACCTTCATTCATTTATGGAATAGCTCTTTATTGACACCAAAATGGGTTTTAAGTGACGAGGCTGGAAGCCTGTGTCCGAGTGTAAAGGAATACATTTTATATAGGTATAAAATCCTATGGTGATTAAATCTTCTGGAGCATAGAAAACAGATGATGGCCTAAATAGGATTTCAGGGAAACATTTTAAGTGATGAAGGCTTTTAAAAGCACACTCAGAAGAGAATCATTCTGAGAGGAACTATTTGTGATGCTATAAATAAAGCATTTATTTATATAATAAATAGTGCTACCATGTTGTATTTATTTAAAATACAACCTGGAGGCATTATTGATACTGTTTAGATGTTTTGGAGAGCTCTTAGAGATGGATTAACTCTTAAAAATTGGTCTGATATTTAACTGTACTAAAAATTGAATAGTATATTTAATCCCGTAGTTCTTCTAAAATAATGTCTGCATGGTGTGGCCAGGCCACGGAACTAAATGAAGTTCTTTTTATCATCCCTTGTTCTGACTTAAAAGCAGACAGAAGATAGAAGTTTACAAGAGTATTTTATATGAAATGATTTGGGAGATGCCTTTCTGTCCCTTGTAATCTTTGCAGCGTGCGAAGGATTAGCACAGTGGCCTTTTGGATGTGTGATGCTGAGGTTAAGAGAAAATCCTCCTGAGCTGGTAGTGGTTCACTGTCAGGAAAGGCTTGAATTCATAAATAAGTGATTATACCTCTAAGAACAACCAACTGTGTGTTGGGGGAAAAAAAATATGGTCGAAAATCGCAGGTTATGGTAGCTTTAGAGATTTTGAGGGCAAATTCTTCAGGATGTTTTGTCCCTGATCTCTGGCAAATCCCTCACCTCCCACAGATGTAAGGATACATTAAGTTCAAGGCAGAACTTAATGTATCTAAAGTGAAATATTTTTGAGTTTGGAGAGTCATGGGTTCTCTTCTCTTGATAAGGACTGGCTTTCATGTTCTTACAGCCCTGTATTTCTGTCAACAATATTTTCTTCTCTTTTGTGTTAGAAGGTCAGAAATGGTACTTTATGTTCCAGTAAAGGAAATAGACCGAAAAATCAATCTTTCAGTACAGGAAAGGAAGAGAAGCAGTTGAAAAAAAGATTATTTCAGTATATTTGTCTTATGTCCCTTTTGCATATTTGCTGTTTATGTCTGGTTTTGAGACAGTTGTGACTTCTCTTAAATCTTTTTGGAGATCCTTGTTGACACTGAAATTTCTAAGTGCATCCTACTGGTAATTTTTTAGCTCTGACAGAGCTAGTGCATGCAGTAAGTTGTGTGTTTTTCTTTTAAAACACCCCATGGAGCTGCTGTGACTGAAAAGGATAGGGTTAAGCTCACACTGAATATTTCAAATACAAAAATCCCTGTACCCTGAGGTTCCACAGTAGACATGAGAGGGATCTCACTTTGTATTCCATTGGGATAAAAATACCTTCTGCCAAACAGCATGTGCATTGTAAGAAGCAGCAGCAAATAATTCAGGAAAGACTGCACTAAACTAAGCTAAGATTTCCCTTTTAAATTAGAGGGAAACACAGCAAATTACACTCCTGGGGTGACTGAAGATGAATTGACAACCAACCAGCCTGAAACTGTCTGGAAAGTGCAAATTATACGTGGCAAATTCAAGCTATAGGTAGGAAATGCTGAGCCCCCAAATTAATTCACGTGTTAGAGGTTTTATATGCTTAGTCCATGGCAAGGTGAGGAGAGGGGCCTGCCCTTTTGGCTGTCCTGTGCTCCACTTTCTAAAGGTGAAGGGAAGCTGGCCAGCAGGCACCACAGATGGGATGTCTGCAGCTCCAACTCCTCAGCTCTGATGTTGGAGTGTCCAGGACATCCTGGGGACTGACCCTGGTGGGGTGATGGGCTTCATGGGTGGGCAGTTCCTGAGGACTTGTCATGGGCATAGTGTGCATAAAACACTGGATTTGTTGATTTACAGGGATGATTTTGAAAGAGAAGTTCTAAACATTTAAGCTTTTCTGTGTAATGGACTTTAAAAGTAAGAGATAGTTGTAAATTCTCAGCACCATTACCAACCACTTATAGCTGATTTTGCCTTATTCTTTGTAGCAGTTTGCTTCACTCTTACACATCAAACAGAAAGCCTTCCTCCCCTCTTCTCATGCAGAGCTACACCTTGCAGGGCTTGGGCAAAGCTTCCCAAGCTCATGCTGGTGGACAGTCAGTGAGATCAACTTTCAATCAACCTTTATAGTACCATGACTTGGTTTCACATTTACTGGAGGTGGAACTCCTGTTGTAACAGATTACACTGCATTTCGTGGATGCTGTGGCATTTTTCATAATATCCAAAGATGGAGTTTTGAATAGCTGGAATTTCTCCCTTTCCCCCTCGGTGTTGAATACTTAACTTGCAAAATAATCATTCTTCAGTGAAGGCACTAATGTTGCACAGATGGTACCAAAGCTCTTCCCTTTGATTTTTAATAAGGGACTAGTTTGTCAAAGAGATTTCTCAACTTCTGTTCTGAAACCCGTAATAGAGAATAATTTGAAAGGCACACAATGTGCATCATTACGTTCCTTTGATGCAGATTAATGATAGCTAAACCACAATTTCTAATTGCTCTTTTTTTTTCCCCCTGCACAAGCCTGCTATTGCACTATAGCAGAACTTGGAGCTCTAGTTGTAAGGCACTGACTATCTCCTGGTATTTTTGTGTACTCTCAACCCTTTTAACACTTAAAAAATCAAACTCTATTAAATGTCAGCATTGAGAAACTTGGGCTTATTATGTGCAAATAACACTAATTTAGAAATAATTCAGTTACTACCTTGTGTATCTGAATGTTACGTTTAGTAGGTAATGGAGACTAAATTTACTGCATTTATTATAGGCTGATTCCAATAGGATGTGTTATTTTGGATGCTCTTCATGCTATTGCAGGTGCTTAAAATCTAGGATTAGTAAGGCACGCTCTGCTGATTTACTTTGTCTAAGTGCCTCTCTGAAAATTTTTGGGAGGATGCTTACTTATTAAAAAGATAATTAAATCAAAATCATAATAGTAATTTTTTTCAATCCTGTTGAGATCCAAGCTCTGGCTTCAAACTCAGACAGCAGAGAATTCATTGGGATTGATTTTACCGTGGGCAATTTTCTCTGAAGGTACTTTAACTGAATGAACTTAGCCACCAGATGATACCCTCTTTATATAAATTAACATTTACTTACTAAATCACAAGAACTTCCTTTCAGCTTCTTGGTGCTGGATCTCCCCTCTTTCTTTCTCTCTCACAGCTCTGGGTCCATCAAAAGATTGGATTTTCAGGGAAGGTAGACTGGCCATTTGTCCAAGTTGCTGTACACTTTGGAAATGGAGGAAGGGATAGCAGAGTCTAAGGAAAACCAGAAAATGCAGTTTCCTCCCCTGGGTGTGCAGGGCTGGCCTCTGGACAGGGTTGGGTCTCTCTGTCAGGATTGTGGGCATCTTTTAATCATGTTCCATGAGTGCCTCCCTGTTCCAGAACATACTTTATTACACCTCAGATCGTTGCAGGTGAGGAAAAACACTCCTGGGAATGTATTTATTTGGCATGTTGTATTTTTCAGCAGGTTTTTAATAACCTGACTAGTAAGTCCCTGCTGGGCAACCAGTAATGAGCAGATCAGTTCAGGAAGCCTGGTGGTGGATTTTTCACAGGCTTTCCTGCTGCCAGGAGTGGTACATCCAGTGTAAATGCTTCATTGTGCTCTGCTGCTTTAGATCATACTTCTGAAGGACAGTGCCTTTGATTGAATTTGTCACTTGGACTTTAAAGTCTCGCTGTGCTATGCACATCAAAAAGAATTCCGTCCGTCATAAAATTGTTGCACAAATTACTTCTGCAAGCCGATTTTATTCTTTCCCTTTACTTGGGGATGACTGATAGTTTTAGCAAGGTAAATATTTTACAAGGAGATCTGCTAGTTTGTGTAAACACTGAAGGCAAGATGAGTAAATAGTAACTTGTGTTTTATATTTTGCATCTGTTTGCAATCAAGCTCTCCCTTTTTTTAGATGCTATTGTCAGAAGGAGATTGGATATGATCTCAAAGCTAGCTAGTTCTGAGATTTCAGTCTCAATTTCAGTGCTTTTTTTCTTGTTTGCACTAAGCCCAGCCTTAGAGGAAAACCAAATAGCTGCAGTTCTGTACTTGATGATTATCTTTAGATGCCTAAATGATTGATTAACTAGCCTCAAGCTGTATTCTTAATGACACTTTTGGTCTGATGGCTTACATATTCCTCTGGCTAAATCTAATATGTAACAGGACTTAATTCAAGGGGTAAGTAGGGTAATTGAAATCAAGATTAAGGAAACATTTAACTTTGCAATACTGCTTTAAAAGATAACTGTGAATGTCTGTTTTAGTGTTGAATTACTAGCTACACAGTTCTCTTTTAAGCAGAGTTTCAAGTGCAGTTTTTTGTGGCTAAGGCATTGGAACCAGTGTGTTTGCTGCCATGAGTTTATCCCAGCTTGCTGTGAAAAACGGGCTGTACTTACCAACATCAAAAATAAAAGAGAAGGTATGGAGATAATAAATTAGCCATGGAAAGTTAATGCACTGAAGTGAAAGTGATAGATTGTTGCAGTGAGTGTCTGTCACTTTTAATAATTGAGGCTTTGTATAGTTTATCTCAGGAGTGCTTAGAACTCTCCCCTCCCTTATAATCTTGGTCTTAGTGCTGCTTCAAAAATACTGCAAACAAACAAAACAAAATTCACATTGGTTTTGTGTTTGATTGCTATAAATCACTGAGACTTTTGTGAGTGGTAGTCCCTGAGGTTTGAGACAACAGGAAGAATGAGCTGTGCATTTAGTTTGGAGGACTTGTCCAAACAACCTAAAATAACACCACTTCAGAATGAAGGAATTGGTAAAAAATCTGCTATAGTTCTTCTGTGTCCCAAAAACTGTCGAATTAAATTAGTCTCTAACTTGGAGGTCACTTTATACTCCTTAATTTATTCTTAAGCCTTTGAGGACAGTATTTATGTCCTCAGTCCTTGTTCTCAACTGCTACTTCATGTGCTGGGAGTACAGGATATTCCTCTGTCATCCTGGTCATTGATTTGTAATGTGCTGTACGATGTGATTTATAAAATTGCTCCACTGCATATTTTTAAAGAAGTGTTTGAGATCATCAAAATGCTTAGCTTCCTTGAAATTATTTACTACCCAGGGGTAAAGGATCAAATGACAAGACACAATTGCTTACAGATTTTCTATATATTCTTCTGGTGCATCTGCCATATCTGTGGAATCAGTAAAAATTTCTCAGGAATGTTTGACTTTTTTATAAGGATATTGTTTTTGCTTGCTTACAGTTATTTTTTCCTTTTCATCTTCAGATGAACTGTAATAACTCTTTAGAAAATTGTTTCTGTTCTCTTTTGTGTATGCACATGCCTCCTTGTTAAACCTATTTCCAAGGAAAACTCAGTGAGGAATCCAACTTCTGTCCTTTTCTGACCTGGTCAGAACTCTGCTGTGCACGCGCTGTGCCACGAACCCAGACTGCTGAAGGAATGTCTCTGCCAGGATGCTCCCTTGCCTGATGGATCTCTGAGCTCCAGAGTGGCATGTGGCCTTGGCACGGATTTTTTAAAACCACTACATGTGTCTTCTCAGAAAGAATGAAGGCACTCATTGATTCTATTTAGTAACACTTGATGAATTCTTGCAGTTGTTGTTAGGATCTTTTTTTTGCTTTGTGAGGTTCTGAAGCGTACTCCATAATTATTTTTACTCTTTCCTCATGCACCTAGATTCAGCAGAAGATACATCCACACTAACTGACTCAGACTTGGGAAGAAGGAGCAAGAAGGAAGAGATAAAAATGTGGTTCAGCCCAAGAAGCAGGAAGATTCGATGTGTTGTGAACAGGAGTAAGGCTGAGACTAAAAGCAATGACCTTGGTCAAGACACATCTTCAGTTTATGATTTCTTTCCTTCCCCTCCACATGAAAAGCCCTCCAAGCCAAAAAAAAAACCAAACCAGAGACAGATTAAGAAGATGAAGAAGAAACATCTAGCAGACATTAATAAAGAGTGGAGCTTAGAGAAATCTGAGCAGAAAAGAGCCAAGGAGAAGACTCCCAAGGAAAAGTGTGTGACCATCTGCAGTCAGCCAGTCGTGCTGTGCACTCAGGAGCCTGAAGAAAGACCTCAGCAGGAGCCTGTAAAGGAAGCTGATGCCAGCAATAATACAGAAGGTGTGGAAGTTCTACCACAGGTAGAATCCCCAGAGAAGAAAGGCAACAGTGAGGTTGTGAGATCTGCACGAGATAGCAAGGAAAAGAATTGTGCTGCAGGGACATTGCTGTCAACAGGAAATGAAGTTACACCTCTGAAACGTGCAAGGGAGCAATCCAGACTTCAGGGTACTCCTCCGTCTAAAAGAGCAAGGAGAAGTGGGGGGGGCATTCCTGGGAAGCCAGGCAGGCAGGCCCATGGCTTAGAGGAGTCACTGCAGGGCTCCCCCATCTGCCCAGCCACTGAACACACCCCAGTGCAGATTCCTTCCTCCACTCCATCCAAACTCACTGACACTGGAATGAAGACAAGATCTGCAGCCCTTCAGGCCATAAACAGTCCTTCACTTTCAGGATCTCCCTCTACCCCCCCATCCACTTCTAATGCTTCCAGTCAAGTCACAACACCACTCAGTCCTGCTGTGCTGAAATCCCCTGGTGGCAGCTCAATTGCCAGAAGAAATTACAAGGGAGAGACTTTGCTCCATGTTGCTTCCATCAAGGTAGGACCATTATCTTCTAGTTCAGCTTTAAGCAGAGGTTTAAAAAGACAGTGTTGTTTTAAAAATTTTCTGGAAACCAGTTACTTCAGAACATCCTATTTTGGGGAAGGAAATCTCATTTTGTGATCTTTTTCTTCTAGGTTTATTGGGAAGTTTCCAACCTGATTGTCTGATTTCATAAAGAAATGACTGTTGGAAAGATCAAAGATGATTGTACTTGGAAACTCAAAGCATTACAGTGTCAGTTATACCTGTGAGTTCTAGGAAGTGATAAGCATTTAAATGTTTTGGCCTTGTGTGCCAGAAAGCTGTCTCTGATTTGTCATGAGGAGTTTAGGAAGTATTTCAGATCTCACTGGGTGACCTTGATCAGTTCAGTGTGAACTGGTAACTCAGCCAGGACAAGATCTGGGTTCTGTACATAAAGATAACTCTATGAAACATTAGTTAACTGTTGAGATCCACCACCTGATGCAAGTGTTGGCTCAAGGGGAGTGAGGTGCTGCACCCTGTGATTCCCATGCTGAGCCCTGTGCTCTGGAGGGAAGGGACAGAGTTGGGGTGTCTCAATTTTATGCTGTCCTTGCCCTTGCCCTGTCCCACTCCCCAGATGCACTTATGGCAGCTCCCTTCTGAGAGGTCCTCTCAAAGAGTTTGTGTCCTGGCAATTTAGTGCTAAATCATACAATACAAATGCTGTGTGGTTAATAAAGTGCATATGCTGGAAGAACTGATTCCTCCAGAAGCACCTGAGATTTATACAGAACTTCTGTCTGGTGAGACAGAGGCTGTCCTTGATAAATAACTCTGTCCTCTTTCATAGGCATTCTAATAAGCCACTCCTGCTGCACGAGACCTTTTGAAATGGAAGTGTCAGCTGAGCTGAGTCAAGTTCAAATCTCGTATTTGATGTCATTAATATGGAATTAGGGGGGAGAAAATGAAACATTGTCCTCACAGGACTCAAGAGCTTTGAAGGAGAGATCTCCTGTTACCTCTTGTCTTAAGTCCCTCTTTATTAAAACACTGTTTACAAATTACCCTTCTCTTATTTTCTGGGAATTTGTAATGAGTGCAGTCATGACTGACTGGGTCTGAAAAAAATGGATCTGCCTTGACAAATTTTCACACAGGTTTGGTTTCCAGCAATATGCCTAATGCTGCTTTGGAATGCAGGTATTTCATCCAAGAAAACATCATCCCTGCAGCTTGGTGAGACTTGGAGTATTGGCATATGGCTGATATGCCAATAAGGTGGCTTTACATTGCAAAGCATTTTGAGGATAAATGAGGAAAAACTAAACAGTTCACGCTGCAGACAAAAAGGATAAACATGTTTTGATTATTGGAGTTCAGTGGTGTTGCTGGCACTCCTTACTGGCATTGGTACAGCCAAAAAAAAAGCTGACTTCCAGCTGGAGTGTGGGCAGTGGGATGGGCTTTTTCAGTCTTATGAGTTCCTTTTGGTGTTGTCTTTTGATGTTTATAATTATTGAGCTAAAGTGGGAAATGGCTTCTGTTCCTCATTAATTCTGCTGTGGTTTTTATCCAGCAGCTCCATATTCATTGAGGTGCTCATTAGCAAAGGCTTGTGTAGCTAGGTAGGGCTTCAGGGTGATCCCAAAGTTTGCTTTGAAAAGGAACTAAAATAACATGAGGAAAGTGGTCCCCTTGGTTATGATCTTTTAACTTGCAGGAGCCCTGTATGAACTGGTGTAAGTATTTTTTCAAATTGCTCTTGAAAATACCAGGCTTTATCCTCTTTGTATATTTTCAGTGTGAGGTTTAGATTTGTTGGTATAGGCTTGGTTTGTTTCTATTTTTTTCCNTGGGCAATTTTTTTCTTCTTAGCCAGTAATGTTTTTCCATGTGTGTAAAGGGAAACAGACTTGTAGCTGCCACCCTCCCCCAAAGTAAAACAAAGTCTAATTCTCTGGGACATCATTAATTATAAATACAAATCTCTATTATTTTCATTAGCTGTTAGGGTCTAATACCCAGAATTTAATTAAAGCTAATTGATTTCTCTCTTTTTTCTTATTTAAAAGACATCATAAACAACCTTAGCAGGCATGAAAAGTGTTGTGCTGTTTCCAATGATTCTGAGCGATTGTCCCCATTTACTACTAGTAGTAGTAGTAGTCATTATTTTACTGAAATCAAAATGGTTCTCAAGAAAGGTTCTAGTGTGGATGAACTTAAAGCTGAGTTAAACTAATAAATAAATGTGACTCTTCCTGTAGCAAACAGCATTCTATCTTCATAGTCATTAAAGGTGAAAATCCCAATTAGTTAAAATACAAAATGGGACCTTTTCAACTCTGAGTATTCTAAACGAGTGGGAAATTGCCCCATCAACAGCCCTTCCACCCACGTGGGAATTTTTTTACAGTAAGAGAACAAACTGTTCCCAGGACCAGCTCTTCCATGGCAATTAAATCCCAGCACAGCAGCACTTCAGGAGTTAGTGCAGACTCCTAAACCTGCCAAGGAGAGAAGAACCCCCCCAGTTCCTTGGCACTGCATTTCACCTCTGGGGGGGCGATGCCTGTGCTTGTCCTGATTTGCTAACGGAGGTGATGGGGCAGAGCACAGGGGATTTTCCAGGGGGAAGTGGATTCCAGGGAGAGGGACAGTGAACTGCAACACAAGAGGGGAACAGAGGAGCTTGGCAGCAGCCACACTGTTAGAAGGAGTGGATGGGAAATAGCTGGGAGAAGCCTTGTGAGGCTTCAAGGTAGAAGGAAATAAGGAGTTGTCCCTGCTCTGAGGAAAGAGGAACTTTATCCAGAGCATCTCCTTAGTTGGAAGAGAGAGCTGGTCTATTTGGACCAGTTTTGGTTACCTCCTGTTCCAGGGACCCTTTAGTTTTGACAGCTCATGATGGTTTTCCCTCCTTGCCCTCCCAGGAGGGCTCACAGAAAGGCTTCGCCCATGGCTAGCCTGCTGTGCTGGACAATTCATGGCCATTATAATTTACACAGGGAAATAACTGAGAGATAATTCCTTTGGAGCCTGTGAGAGTGTTCTTTTTGTTGCTTTGTTACCAGTTAAGGACACATCAGGAGGGAGAGCAGAGAAGATGTGGTTTTGTAAGCATGTGATATCAAACATCAGGATGGCTTTTGAATCTTGTTTTCAGGTGTGTGACCTAGTCAGGTGTGCACTTCCTTGCTTTTGGTACTGGATCTGTGTGTGTGTCACGGCTGACAGATGGGTCACAGAACAACTTCTCCCCTCCTGGAGAAAGGAGGTCAAGGCAAATATGAAATAGTGCAATGGTTTCAAATGCAGGGCTTGAGAATATGGAAATTGGCCACGAGTCAAAGCTACCCATCTTCTCAAGTGCTGATTTGGAAGCCTGGAAACAAATTACCATTTCTTTTTCAATAATGTTTGGTTGTTACTTGTCTTGTTTCTGAGGCTGGGTAACTCCTTGCATGCATTAAAGGTTAAGCATAGCTTCTTGTAAGTTTGCTATTAGGGAACGATCTGCTGTGTAGAGAATTCATTTGGAGCATTTTGAAGTGAGAAAGTTGCAGGATCCTGGAAAGAGTTCACAATTCCTATAAGCTCTTTAATTCATATTTGTCCTCCTTGACCATTTATGAGTGGTGAATAATCTAGTCCCCCCACAGCTTAAACAAGTAAATGACATTGTGTTTGAAAGGGGGAAATTTTTGGTTCATTTGTTTGACCTAAAGATTAAAGTTGCTTGGTTAAATCTGTAAATTAAAGAAGAACTATTTGGTTGAAGGGTACAGGTTTTTAGCTGCTTCTTCATGTACTGTCCTAATTCTTTGGACCTCTCTCTTTAACTGGTAGAATATGTTTTTTGGTGGAATAAGTTTTCATTTATTTAGCAATTTGACTTTTTGGTGAAGAAGACCTTGATTAATAGAAATTGTAAAGGGCAAAATGGAAAAAAAAAAACCCACCCTGTAAAATAGGACTGAAAGGACACTTGAAGTTCTTAACCATATGTATTCAATTCAGGACTTGAGGGAAAAGAAAAAAGAACTCCAACAACCTCGTGTAAGGAAAGTCGAGATGGTTTTCTGGGCTTATGCCAACCGTGGCTGCAGGAACTAAATTCTCCTCGGGAGAAGGAGGTGCTAAAGCCGTGTAAAGTCTGATCTCCTGCCGGCTCCAGCTCCACCAACAGATGGCCCCAGTGCCTTTCCTGCTTCCCTGGTTTCCCCAGCTCCCGGCAGCTGCCGTGCCCAGGAAATGCAAACCCGTGGCTGTGCTGCCTTGTCACTGCTGCTGAGTTTTGTGATGAGCATAAAACGTCCTGAGCTTGCTTTGTTCCGAATGGATAATTCTGCATTCGGCAGTAGCTCCTGCCTCTTCAAGAGCTGGGTGTAATCCTTCATTGATAATTAGATTTCAAAATAAACACTTGCCTGTGAATTCCTAGTGGTAGGAGCATTTTTCAGCCTAGTGTTTGCCTTGTTCTCCCTTTCTCAACGAGAAGTGTCTCCACTTAATGTTTCCCCTCTGTTGCTGCAGGCTGCTAAGAGGGTCTCTCCCTGTGCCCCTTGGTTTTGGCTTCTTAGTGGGGACAGGTGACTTTCCTGCTGCATCTAATATACTTGAGAAACTAAATGTACAAAATTAATTTCAGCTTTAGTCAAAGCACATCTTTATGCAGCGTGTTGGAATGTACTCATAGATGTGGTTTCTTCTGCTCTCCTGTGGAGGGAAGACATGGAATTGGCATATTTGTGTCTGGGATTTGCACCTAGGTGGTCCTTATTCTTTCTTGTTTAGAGTTGAGCAAAGCATTTATTAGCTTATAAATGTTAGTAATTCCATCAACTTTGACAGAAGTGGCCAATGTAAAAAATAACCAAACCACTTTTTTTTTTTTTTTTTTTTTTTACTCTTGGATCACAATTATTTGGCTTGACTTGTCATCTAAACCTGTTATCAGCCTCTGGAAGATCAGGCAAATGTCAGAGGCACCTATGGTTGGATTTGATGATCTTACAGGTCTTTTCCAACCAAAGTGATTCTGTGATTGTGGTCCTGCTTGCAGGATGACATGTCTGTTAATGATCTGCCAGCTGAAATTTAGTCTTCTGATTTTTCTTTAGCTAAATGTTCACATTCTGGTGCCTGACTGAAGAGCCTCTGAGCACACAAAAAGCACATTCTCCTGGCTCTGTTTGTTAACATCTCTCTTGTAATCCTGATTGGCAGCGCCCATCCTGTCACTGCTCAGCTCTTGACAGTTTTCCCTCCTTGCTGTCACTCTCAGTGCTCGGTGCTGGTTGTAGGGAACAGGTTGCATTTACAGATGACATGATGACAATATTTATCTTCTGTAAGCAGCAAAACACCAATTTTCTAATTTTGACGTGGGCCTGGATTTAAGTCAGGGGATGTTGTCAGTCCTGGGTGTCCGCAGCAGCAACGTTTCCTTTGATGAAGCCACGGCGATGTTTTACAAATCAATGCTCACATAACTGATCTGAAAAGCTGTGATAGTATCTGATGCCCACACAAATTATTAGCTGTGCTTCCTGCTTTAAAGCAGCACTCCTGAAATGTCAAACCCTTTGCAGTACATGTTTGCAAACTGAACTTTAAATGATAAGCTCAGCTCTCGCTCATTATAGATAATTGTGTGTTCTCTCTATCAGGAAGGATCTTAAAGCTGAGCTCTGTCTTGGCTGCCTCTGCAAAACTTCTCAGGTTTGATGTATGTCTGTTACCTTGCAACCATAAAGAATATGCTGCTGCTAGAATCCTTTAATTGCTTTGAAAGGTAACATTTTGCTGGTCCATCCAGATTGTGAATATAATGCATGAAATTTATCTCTGATGTGTTAATATGCTTGATGGTTGTAAAGCCAGCGAGTCTCAGCATAATTTCGGTGAATTTTGAGTTTACAGTTTTTGCTTGCTGGATTTATTTTTGCAGAGCAGTCTGTCGTAATATTTTTTCTAACTTGAGTGAAGAGTAAAGATTAAAGCTGTTTTGTTTTTTTCAAAGAGTTTCTTGGTAACAAAATCGGATTAAGTTTGGTTTTATTGCGTTTAAAGCTTAATATAATATTCTCTCACCTTTTCTAAGGCATGCTGTGAGTAGCACCTAGAAATTCCTTGACTTTCCACTACTTTAAGGGAATTAAACTTGATGTGTATCATGGATCAAACTTCTCAGATCTTCTTTTATGTTGTATATTTGGCCTTGGCAAGAGCCACATACCAGTTTGTATATTAATAGTCTCTTCATTTGGGATTGCAGTACCCTGGTCTGGGCACAGTGTCAGCAGTTGTCTTGAAACACTTTTATTTTGCCTAAAATAAGAATTGAGGCCTGCACTGCAGAGATGTCCTTGCCTCAGCTTCCACAGGCACCTTCTCCTCGTCTATTTATAGCTGCATCTGGATATGCTCCAATCTTATTGCCAACTTTGCTTTTCAGGGTGTCAAAACCTCTGATTCACAAATTCTGCCATTTTGCTTCCTTTGCCTCATCTCTATTCAGCCTCTTTTCCGTAGCCTCTGCATCAGTTTCCACCCTTTCCACAGATCCTTGCTTACAGTGAAAGCTGAAGATAGCATTTTCCAAAAACCAAATGAAAAGTATTTTGGTGGATAACTGTCAGAGAAAGTGACAGTGAGATTCAACATGAAGTGGTAATAGCAGTGTTAAATAAAACTCTATTCCTTTTGTGGAAAACCAATTTCTAGAAGCTTATTAATTTATTTCACCTATGTTTTCAGCCAGTTATTTAGATTAGCTTGAAAAAAATCCAGTCTGAAGGACAAGGAAATTCTCAATGAATGTTCCTGACTTTAATCCTTGCAGTTGGACTGTAGTGGACAGATGGCAATTAGCGCAAACTTTTCCATTTATTTTGAATTAACTCTTACATACATAGTTTTAATCCAGAAACATGTAATTGTGAAAATATGTGGGTGGTTCTAAATGAACAGCAATGATTAACTGTGGTCTCTAGATCAGGTGAGCTTTTGTTACCCTGCCTGTATCTACATGGAAGGCTTATATCATTACATTTTTATTGGAGCTAAATTTATAATTGGGCATCTCTCAAATCTGTGTTGTATATTTTCTTGATTACTTTTTCGTAACTCTGGGGTTTTATTTCCTCTGTAGGGTGACTTAGCAGCTGTGGAGCAGCTGCTGAAGAATGGGGCAGATCCCAATGTCAAAGATAATGCTGGCTGGACACCACTGGTGAGTGTTGAAGGCTTTTTTCTCTCACCTGTCTTTGAATCAGATTTCACTTCATCCCGCCATTCCTCTCTGATATTTTAGCTCCCTTCACATACATTTAGGTGACAGAGAATTATCCAAAGTGAAGAAGTGATGATAAACAATGTTGAAAGAATTCATCAGCAACCACTGACCTGCCCAGGAGTCGTTCTCCTTTGCTGGAGCCTAGGGCAGGCCACGAAATCGATCAGCCTGTGACTCTGCAAATGCAGAAATTACAGCCAGGATAACTCAAAAATGATCCATTCCAAACAGTGTTTGTATTTCATGGGTTCCTAATGTCCTCAGTGCTTTGGAAATATATCAAGTAGTGGAGTGAAAAAATTGCTCGATTGAATTACAGAAAATAAACAAAAGGTTCTTTTCA
The DNA here is from genome assembly GCA_013389925.1 of Aegithalos caudatus. Taxonomy (NCBI): domain Eukaryota; kingdom Metazoa; phylum Chordata; class Aves; order Passeriformes; family Aegithalidae; genus Aegithalos; species Aegithalos caudatus. The sequence goes on from WEIU01015169.1 coordinate 252,943, forward strand.
ATGACGACTTCTTCCTCTCCTACAGAATATTCCTGACAGCCTGTAATCTGGAGAGTTTTGTTCCCTGTAGTCCAATTTGCACACAGTTGGCCTTTGTTCAGTTCTTCTGAGGGCTTTTTGCTAGTGCTGTGTTCCAGGTTAATTCCTGTCAGGAACGCAGTGCAGCGTCCTTGCCTCATCTTCCCCGGCCGCCTGCGGAGCGCTTGGCAGTGAATGAGAAGGGTCCTCCTGTGAGCTGTGCCTCAGCCGAGTTTTCCCTGTGCCTTTCCCCCAGCACGAGGCGTGTAACCACGGGCACCGGGCGGTGGTGGAGCTGCTGCTGCGGCACCGGGCGCTGGTGAACACCACGGGCTACCAGAACGAGTCCCCGCTGCACGACGCCGCCAGGAACGGCCACGTGGCCGTGGTGGAGCTGCTGCTGCTGCACGGCGCCTGCCGCCACGCCGTGTGAGTGCCCGGGAGCCGCTGGCATTAACCGCGGCTGCAGCTGCCCTCCTGGGGGAAGTGGGTGTGAAGCAGAGCCCGTGATGGGTGTGGTTTGTATGAAGTGAGGGCGTGGGTGTTAAATGTGTTCTCTGCCGTGCTTACATCCTATCCCAGGCAGGTGTTTCCTTTTGGCTTTGTCCTGAGCTTTTCTGAGGATGCCTGAGTCAGAGATAGCTGTAGAGAGACTGTACCAGGAAAGTAACAACATATGCTCACCCTAATCTTACACTTTCCTGTTGGCATCTTGTTATAGCTGCTGTCATCTCTAAGATGCTGAGCTAGATGAGTTTTGAACTGCTACAGCTGTTTTTTGTCTCTTTACTTTTACTACGCTTCTTGCTAGCGGAAGGCGTTTTGCTCCAGTCTCTTCTGTTTTCACAAATGACATAGACACAGGCTAAGATTTGGGAATTTTCGTTTTTGCCTTTCTGGATCAAAGCACTAAACCTTGGTATACCTTTTAATTAAAAAATTAAAAAGCTATGTAGTATTTTCAGTTGACTCTTCTATACACTAAAGATTTTGGTATTTGTGTATCGGAGGTGCTAAAGAATCTTTCAGTCTATGAATGACCTTGCAGCCTGTTGGTATTCCAGGCACTAAATGTAATTTTATGTGTTGTACTGTTGTTGTGCCAGGCCGTATGTGTATAAATTTGAGTCCAGTGCAAGTTGTCAATAGGGGTGTGTGTGTATTGAAACACAACAGGAAGAAGTCTAGCATGATACAAGTTTCCTTGGCAGCCACATGAAGAAGCATAAACAAGTTCAGCTTAATCACTTCAGCTCTCAATATTCACACTCTTGAAGCTTACAGAATTAAGGTGCTTTGTGGGAAAGCATAGGGTTTTCATAAAGTCCTAATCTTGAATATATTAGAGTTTAAAAAACAACAAGACAAAGCCAAAATAAAGCAACAAGCTCTCAAGGCTTCAGCATGAAAAAGTAAAACCAGGATCAGTTGTTCACCTTCACTTTGTTCTTGAGCAGCAAGGACCAGTGCACCTGGAAAAGCTGACAGCTTCAGGGATTTTCAGGTCACTTGGATATGAGTAACTGGTTGTGTCACACTTAGCACATGTCTGGTGTTTGAAAGCACAGCACAGCCAGCAGCTTTGCTGCGAGGTTGTGGCAGGGTTTCATCTCTGGTGGCTTTGCACAGCCCAGGCTCCAAATGCCAGCAGTGGCCTCTACAGGGCTCCTGTTAGCCTTGGTCTCTGCTGTGTGTGCTCACACAAACAGAGGTCAAGCTGAACCTCTTTCAGCTCATTCTACATGAGCAAACATGACTCTGTTGAAACAGGAGCTTTTTAATCAGGGAAGGGGAGATTTATATAAACCTTGAGCCCTGCTTTAACTTTTCACTGAATGTAGATAATGTTCAGTTGGAATCTCTGAGAACAAATTTAGCTGCCATTAATCTTTGTGTGATTTGTCTGGGTGCTGTGGCACAAGTTCAGTCCTGTCCATCCCCCCTGGAATAATTGAGGCTTCCAGATCTTCTGTAGGCTGTCTATCTCTGGCTAAAATGCCACTGGGTGTGTTGCAATTGCACTGATGGTGGAAAGGGGTTGGGGTTTCCCCTCCCCTGTTTTTACAGAGAGCATTAGAGCCACAGAGAAACAGATGTACAAGCGAAGTGTTCAGGCTTGCTCTGCTGACCTCTTCCAAACACTGTAAATAAACAATAGAAACAAGAACAGTGTGTCTGAGACTCCTGAGAATGCCTTGTGCCTCCCTTCCCTCCTGTGCCCCAATAGTTTCCAGCAGTGAATGGTGCTGTGATCTTTGCCAGGATCATGACTTTGCAAATCTTACAGGGTGTTTTTGCAGCCACTGCCTCTGCCAGTTGTTGTCCTAATTAAGCAGGGGTTGGATTTGTCTAGGTAAGTGGACTTTAACCTTCTTGCATATAGAAGGTTTAGTTAATTCTTTTTCCCTAGTGGATGCAGGTGTAATGGAGTCACATCTGGTAAGAGGCTTGTTTTTCTTCAGTGACTTCTTTTCCTAGATCCCTGAAACCAGCAGACCTCAGTTTTAAAAACAGAAGATGAGAACAGGCTGATCTTTTAAAATGGTGCAATTACAGTTCATTTCATTATGGCTACTTATAATTAGTCTCTTTGTGCTTAATGCTCACATTCACATTATTATTTTAGGTTCTTTACAGTAGAAATTGAAGCAGTGATGAGTAGAACTTGCATCTCAAAGGCTTATTTTCTTGAGGAGTGCCTTGAGAGGTGTGCAATGTGTGAGCTAAGACTGTACCAAACCAATTTTGTCAAACGGATAAATTGGTCTAATTTTAGTTCATTTTTTTTCCTCGTTGGTGTATAAAACCCTTTCTAGTCCTTTTGTAGCCTCTTCAGGCTCACAAAGAATTAACTTTCAGCCAAGGAGAAGGCCCTCCCTAATATGGTGGGATAAAGTGATTCTTCTTTATCTCACAGGAGCGGGGAGGAAGGTTTGATTAGTTTGCTGTGGTTACTTAAGTGTTTCACTTTAGCTAAGCTAAGTAAAATGTGAACATGACAAATGCATTCAAATGTTACTTGGGACACCATGAAATATATAGCAGAAAACCTCACAGAAGTGACTGATGTCTTGCTGCTGTCTTAACAGTAGAATTAACTCAGTTTTTGTGTCATAATGTCCCTTGTGTGTTGAAGAGTTAATCTACTGGAATAAAAACAGAGCTTGCATTGAACAGCCTGCTTAGAGCAGTAGTTTTGAAATTTAGCATGATACTCAGTGGTGCCAGGTGAAATTTATTTTAAAGGTGTGCAGCAATGACTGGCAGCAGGTCCAAAGGCAGGTAAGAGCCAGTGGTCTGTGGAGGGATGGAGGATCTGTCTGGAAGCAACTACAGCTGCTTCCTGAGAGACCTCAGTGGGTGAGGTACAACCCTATCCTTAGAGCTGTGACTTTGCCATTGCAGATTGAGATATCAGATATTCACAAACCCATCAAGTGGGCACATTCCAAGTGCCTTTCAGGCTATGCTTTTCTCCTTTCATGTAAACTTGTAGTGCATTAAGAAATAGCTCTGTGTAACAGGAAGCAGCCACATATCTTTTGGACCAAGCAAGAACAGTTGAGGGCTACCTCTTTTGCCAGAAATTAATCCTGGGATTTCTTTAGTCCTTGGCAAAATTTCTTTTTGGAAATCTGTGAGATTTATTTAATAGTTGTGGCACTTCAGTTGTCCACAACTTCATTGAAGTTTTCACTGACTGGGAGAGATACAAACTACAAATGAAAAATATTATATGGACCAGTGGACCTATTAATTGTCCTACTGGTTCTGTTAATTTTTTTAAGTTAATCTCCTACATATAACTAATTTTTATTTTTATGGCTTTTTTCAACGTGCTTGAATTCTGTCTTTTTTCTTTGCTTCACAGCAAGCCAAGTGATTTGAAAAATTAGATCTGTGCATTTGCAATTTCACAGTACTTCCTAAATGCTTTCACTCAAATGGGCTGTCTTTCCAGTTCTTCATGCACAATAAGTTTAGCATTAGTAAAAACTGTCCTCTTGCTCTATTTTTTTAGGTGTAGTAGTTGTGAGTCTGACTCTGAACAAACCTGTGGGAATGCATAGGGGTTGGCCATGGTCCTTAATTACAAGTGGCAGAAGGACAAAAATGATTATAACCTGCAGTCATTCTAGGAGGCATTAGACCCGTGACACTGATATAATTTTGTCTCCTTATTCTGAGTCAAGACAATGTAGGTCTTTGCTGCCTATGTGCAAGACAGTGTGTTCAACTTCCTGCTGACAGTAGGTTAATTAAATCCTGGCTCTGTTTGGATATCTCAGATGGTCTTTCTGGCCACACAGATGAGGTTTTCTTCCCTCTGTCAGGCTCAGGAAACGTTTTTACTTAGCACATTCTGAAAGTGCAGGTGCTGGCTGGAGAGCCCTGAGCCAGTCAGATTTCCAGGTGCGAGTTACTGCCTAGTGCACAGACCTGGCTGCAGGATTTCCATTCACTGCTGAGCTCTTTTGTGGGGCTGGGGCAAGACATGGTTTGTGGAGCAGCAGAAAAGTCCTGATTACAAAGAATTACAAAGCATTATTTCATGGAAAGTCATACTCAGATGATTTGAGTTGCTCTTCACTGGGCTCTTCTTTGTTCTCAGCACAGCCATCCCGCTCCTGCTCCAGCAAATCCAGAGTGGATTTGCTCCAGCTGAAACAGCCCCCTACTGACTATTCAGTACCATGATGACTGGCTAATAGGAGGCTGCCTGCACCCAAGGGTACATCTGACTCTGGAATGTTTAAAAAAAGCTTTCAGAAAGCCCACTTGCATTCTGGTAGAAAGAAGGATGCCTTGGGGACCTTGTATTAAGCACCTCACTGGTTTCTCTCTAGCAGAAACAATTGTGGCTTCCTCCTGAGTGTGGAACTCATCATGTGGCCTGGATCCATTGCCAACAAACCCAGATTTGTAGGAGGAGCACACAGAGTTATTGGTATTTCTGAAAACACTCTTTGTGTGTTAGGGTGGATGCAATGTGCATGTCTGATTTGGTTTTGAATATTGAATTAAAATTCATCTTTTACTCTTAACAAGGTGGATGATTTCCCATGTTCAGCTGTGTGGGTGTTCAGCTGTGTTGGGTAAAGATGGATACGAGCACCATTTCCCTAAAGCTTCTGTTTCCCATTCCTCTGCCTTACTAAAAAAAGTACAAATATAGTTTTCATTCTTTCTCTTTGAAAAGTAAATTACAACACTATCCCACTTGAAAGTCTGTAGTTAGGATGTGTTCCTTGTATTGTTTTTTATAATGTAAACTCTCTTTTCTCCTGTTTCGGCTACATTTTCCCACACTCCTTAAGCTCAACGATCTACTCAGCTGCAAATATTCTAAACTCTTAAACCACCTCTTGTGCTGGTGTTCCTTTTTCAGACCTCAGCTCCAAAGTGTGTCTCAATTTAACTCTGCCACCTTATCATGTAATAAAGAGCCCTTCATTCTTCAGTGCTGCATAATGATGGGACAGCATATCACAATACTTTAGTAAGAAGCAACTGAAACAAGCTTAAAACTGTAGGAAAAAATTGTAAGTGAATACAGAAGGAGGAGTTGGAGCTTGTATTCGTGCAGTTTAATTGGCAAAAAATGTTCTGTATTTAACTGGGATGGTCTGTGTATTTTTCTGTGGTAAACATTCATGAGTTTTTTCCAACAGTCAAGAGCCTTACTGTGCCTTTGGAGGGAAAAGCACTCCCAAATCTCTACTACTGACATGCAGGGATTTCCTCCCTCTGCTTAGCTCACAGTGAAGGGTCAGCAAGCTAGTGTAGAGGTGATTTTGGGGGTGTTTGATGATATATATATATATTCCCCCTGTCTCTGGATGCATTGTTCAAAGGAACTTTATCTTGCAGCAGTTTGAGCTGAATATTGGCCTTATTTAAAGAAAGGGCAAGAGCTACCCTGATGATGCATGACAAAGCAGGAACAGCATGACAATATTTAATGGGCTGCAACTCCCAGGCCTGGGCAGAGATTTAACCAATTATCTTTCAGTCTCCAGAGTTTGTGTTACACCTGCACTGTGCTCATTAGTAGCACAGGAGAGCTTGGGATTGGTAATGGTGTAAAATACCATCCTGTGGGGGTTTTTGTGGGTTGTTGTTTCCCCCAGGGGCTGTGTTAGTGAGCAGTGCTCAGCCAGGGGCACAGAGGGGTGCTGAGGTCAGGCATATCTTTCAGCTCAGTGCTGGCCAAAGCCTCCCAGTTAAGGCAGAGTGGAGATTTAATAATTTGAGCTGCTCTTTGGGCTGGATTGGGTTATGGCCTTATGTGGAATTCCCTGTAAAGCTTCCTGGATTCCTGCTTTGCACAAGAATGTCTGGGCAAGAGAGAGCTCTTCAAAGCTGCAGTAGTTTTGTGACCTCTTTAAATGTTTCATTGCTTGATGACTAAGCTTTCCAGGTTTTAGACACTGAGTCAAGGCTTTGTTCTCCTGACAAGCTTCCCCTCCATAACGAGCTCTTATTGTGCCTTTGGAGAGCCAGAGCTGCTTGAGATGGGCAGGAGGGGATCAGCTGCTACAGCCATTATTCTCATAAAGGGCAAAGCAAGCAGAATATTTCCCCAGAGTCCTGGCAGAGGCTCCTGTTTGCTAATGGCAGTGCTACCTGTTCTGCAATTTCGGGCTCTCCTCCCCTCACTGCTGTCCTGCAGCAGCAAAGTTGTGTGAAGAAGAAATTGAAGCCGTGGCTGAGCTTGATGTGTTTATAGCAATCACCTCTGTGTGAGGAGTGCTAAAAGAGGAAATCAGCCTGGGAGCACAACTAATAACTATGAGGTGCCACCTACAATCAATAGCTTTCAACAAAATTGGCCAAGCAACTAAAATCTGACTGAATTGGCAATAATGTGTTCCGTGGAACAGTACACTGAGGGAAAATGAGATGCATACTCAGATTTTGGAAGTGCAAGGGAGCCGTGGTTCCCAGGTAGGAAGCAGATAGCTTTTCCCATAAAAGCGCAACCACATCAAGCTCCCATGTTTAATACACTACAGAGAGACTTCTGACATGTCTTTTATGGCAAAAGGATAAGCCAAAAATACATTTCTTGGTTATATGACTACAATGAAAGATTAAAGCTGAAATTTCTGGGTCTTGCAAATGGTATCAAAGTGGATCTTGAAACAGTTTAACAAGGACTGTGGTTTATTTAACTGAGCATTCTGCTCTGAGCTTCCCTTACTCCTCAGCCGAATGCAGCAGCTTGTAATTCAGTATCCATCTGTCTCGATGCAATTCTTACTTCAAGCTTTGTGCTTTTAGCTGAAATTACATATTAATAAGGAAGTGGGAGGGAAAGCTACCCAGCTAATATGCTTGGTTAGTTGAGAATCAAGTCACATTTTATTTACTTAAACCCATCTGTGCTTGTTTTGCCAGTAATATATTTGGTCTGCGGCCTGTGGACTATGCAGAAAGCGAAAAGATGAAATCTGTGCTAATGTTACCAGTGGAGAATGAATCATTTTCACTTAACCAGCCCTCTGAGGTAAATGTCTGTGTGGGTTTGTTTTTGTGTTTTGCTTTTTAACAGAACAACAAGCCATGAGTTCTTCCTTTAAATATTGAAGGCTTGGATGTAAGTACATCACCTGCTTTACAGGGAGATTTAAAGTAGGCTGGGAAGCTGTCTTGGACAGTATTTCTAGGACGTATGTGGAAAACTGACAAGTTATGAAGTTCTGTGTTACAGCTTTATCTGGGAAGACAAAAGATGCTTCTTGTAATGTGGTTTTATTATAGGAGAACAAGCCTGTGTTATTCCTCATGTATCACAGCTTGAACTTTGCTATTGATGTTGTTTTTCTGCATATCTAAATTTGTTCTACTTTCCAAACTGTCTGCAAGCAGCAGCAGTCATTGTTCCAGGTGCTCTTTGTGTGCCTTTAGAAGGCTGTTCCACTGTCATCCTTGGTCCAACAATGAAAATATCAGCTCAGCAGTAGAAAATAGCTTTTTGGAGATTGTTTGGGGGTTTTTGTTTTTCTCCTGCTTCGGACAAAGACTTCTCAGGATTTGTAGGCAGAATCAGGTACTCAGACCTAACAAGTTACTGCATTATGAAATGCTTTTGCTTCCTAATGAAAGAGGATTAAGCTGACCTGGCTGTTAGAAGCAGCCCATATATCTACTCCAGCCTTTACAGCTGCAATGATCCCTGCTTATTGGGGTCACAAGGTACCCAGTGGCCAAAAGTAAACTGTGGTAGCTAAACCAGGACTAATGTGAAGCTTTTTTCCTGTGGAGCTGAATTCTTACATGGAGATTTATTCATGGACCATCTTCACTAAGCTTGCTGTGAATTGGGTTTCAAAATGCTTATTCTTGAAAAAGAAAGCTGCCCAGTAAGTAAGTTGCTTTCCTTATGTTCCCAAATATTCAGCTTATTGCAGAATTTTCTGTTCATGCAGGCACTGAGCTCCAGCCAGCCGAGAAATGGACCCCTTGGTATTCTGGGGAGCAATCTTAGTGAGGAGCAGCAGAAATTGCTGAACAAATTAGCAACAGTCCTGAAGGCCCAGAGGTGCACTGAATTTAACAGCAGAGGTATGGAGTCTTGTTGAAATGTCTCTGTCCGAATATAAGCAACTACAGTTCTGCACTTTATCGTTTAAGATACTACCTGCAGCAGGGTTTTTTATTGCTCCTGGGAAGTGCAGCTCCTGAAATCCCTGAGTTGTAGCTGTAGTGGAGTGATGGTGTGTTTTGCATGGATATAAACACATATAAAGCTTGTCTGGCTATCGAGGCAGGAAGTTTCTGAGGGAGCCACAGTTTGGCAGTTTATTGTCTGTTATCTAAAATCCCAAAGTCTCCTTGGAGACCTCTTCTCTTTATACCTCTTTTACCAACTTAAAGGTCTCTGCTTGTGTGAGACATCCTGTAAAGTTTTTACTCTCCAGAAGTGAGCATTGGGCAGATGGTGCCTTGAGAAAAGAGCATGGCATTCACTGGAAGTTTACATGTCTTCTCCCATGCTATCTTCCTTCAGCTTTTGTTCTTCATTGAGATTGGTGAACCCAAATTATGGGGTTTGGTGGAGTTCTTTTCCCCTCTTTGAGGACAGGAACATTATCTTAATCCATCCTGTTAGTTTTTCTTTGGAATGCTTGTGAAGCAAAATGCTAAGGTAATTTCCCCCTACCATCTTTCACTCCTGGATTTCTACTCCAGAATTTTGAGGGGAGTTCTGTTAGCTTTGTGTTAAAGCAGTGAGATCCTGTAGTAAGATTCCTGTCAGAGTTAAATATAACTCTAAAAGGATTGGAAAAAAAATGCTATCCTATAAACTGGAGCCTCATCTGAAGATTTAAGTGTTGGTGTGGAACTATACAACTGTGAGTTCCCTTTTTCACAGCAAGTGTATGTTGAAACCCACAAAATTCTAATAGCTCTACTACTAACTCGGATCATAGTCTCAAAAATCACCTCCTTTTGGTGGAAAGAGTGGCTGATAAATTATTATAGTCTGTTTATTCTTTAAATAATGATTGATAGCTTTTCAGTCAAGCATGGTTCTGGTTTTTCTGTGCTTTTAGTTTTACTGATGTAATTTTTTTCTCCTAGTAACTCATCTTGTTATCCCCAATGTTCCAATGCCAACTACTGTCAAATGCATGATGGCTGTTCTGACTGGATGTTGGGTCCTCAAGTTTCAATGTAAGTATAAAATATGTGGGACTCCTTGGGATTTTCAACCAGAAATTGCAGATGGGATTCCAGAGAAACTTCTTTTGTTTTCAACAACTGCCCTAATACCAATGCTATATTGACACAAAGTACAAGGGATTGTTTTCAAATCTCATGAATGACTAGAAATTTAATTGAATATATTTAATGGAATATAACTGCTGCTTCCTTGGTAAATGAGTGCATTTCATCTTTGGGTGTGTTGGATAGGTGATAGCCTAATTGTCAGTAGGGAGTGAATTTCTTCATTGCTACATTAAGATTGATTTGGAAGATTATGGGTGATGCCCTGGGAGAGAAGGAAGGATTTTATTGAATTCTAGGATTTGTTATGAGCAGTTTGCATTGAAATTGAGAGGAGACTTTGGCTTGCTTGGGATATGGGCTGAAGGCCTGTGGGAAGTGAGCTTACATTTGCATCCAAGCTCAGATCTGTTGAAGGTTGTAACTTCTAACCCAAGTTGGCATGCAAGTCATGTTTCATGCAGTCTGTAGTTTGTGTTTATACAGTGCATGCTTTTTTATACAGCTGTTCTGTGCTGTTAGACACTAAATTTAGAGTTTTTTATTTATTTATTCTGATGGATTTCTTAGTATCTGCTTTGCAAAACTATCTTCTTCCCCTTGACCTTTATGGCTAAGTCCCTTTAGCTAATAAGTACACTACAAATGAGTCAATTACCCATGGAAAACTTACAGACAGATTTCATTCCAGTTTTCTACTATGTGACTAAACATCAGAACATAAGGATTCTCTAATGGTCTGGATTTTCCTAATATTTATGAAGACACTGAAAAGCCTCAGAAGCTGCAAACTAAAGCACAGCATCAGGTTGAACTCTGGACTCAGGGTGCTTATTTGGCTTCCAGACAGTTTGTTCCATGCTTTTTTTTTT